>RQTK01001691.1:18141-36343 GCA_003991915.1 Elysia chlorotica
AGCTAAAAAAAAACAACCACCCTTCCCCCCTCCCAACAAAAGTAAATGTTGCCTAAAGTTGATACGACAGAGTCGACCTTCTCAGCCGATCACATTAAACTGACGTCCAACGTAAGCACTATAATTATATGCAGGTTTTATTGTGAACCCAAGATTTGTCTGAAAATAAATTTTGAGCCATTGTGGGATTCGAACCGCGGATCATCCCATCTGGAGACCGACGCTTTACCACTTAAGCCATTGATGAATTAGCTAGTATGTTTTGTATTTAAACGTTTTGAACATTTAAGGATAGTGATTTTGTGAAGCTATGATAATTTTAGCCTTCATTATTTTAAATTCATGAAGTTTAGATTTCACGCTGTGAAACTAGTTGGCCTATGGTTAACATGAGCCGCACTCCATGCAAAAACAAAACAAAACAAACGCCATCACAGCTGTACAATGTACGCTGGGCACTTTTTTTTGGCAGTCAGGAATAGAAAACTGAAACTGAAACTCGGCACCGTGATCAAGTTGTGAAACACACGGCTGCATGGGTGTCCGCAACGGTAACATTTAAAAGTCAATATTTATCTCTACTTCATCACGTGTAGCAGCATATAAATTTACCTGTGTATAAAATATTCGTATGTATATATAGAGAGATTTGTATAAGTTGTATCGTTCCGGGGTGTCCTCAGCCACTAACCCACGACACACGTCACCATTCCTTCCACGCATGGCGAGATTTGACACGGGCGGTTTATCCACGCCTCACGCGTGTCACCATCACACTATCAGAATCCTAGTACTGGTGCATGGATGTGACACAGCTACATGGGTGCAAGCAGGCTGAGTCAGTTAAATGGGTCCTACTTTTCTTGCGCGCACGAAACTGAGCTATGGCCCTATCCTTCAAGCAGGAAGAATAATCGGGGAAAAGTTTCAAGATAAAAAAAAAAGATTAACGTCTTTATGAATGATGCACAAGAGAGAACACCAAAAAACAATAACAAAAACAGAAATAAAACAAACATGCTGATGAAAACAAATAAAATATATTATATAGATTTTAATTATGTTTTAAATAAAACTAAAACAGTGAGATTAAAGAGGGTTTGATAAAGCTGTTTAAGAACTTGACCAGTCTCCGCGTTCAGTGATTGTCAGTTTGTTAGAACATTTGAGGAATAAGAGGTCTTCTCAACAACAGCAATAAAAAACACACAACCACGTGGGTGACAGGGAGAGTAAAAGAGAGAGAGAAAGAGAGAGATGAGAGAGAGAGAGAGAGAGAGAACTTAGATTTCACTCTGTTAGGTCAGCTCAGTGACTATAAGGCCATGTTGCGTCTGTGTGATTTTGGTTCTGGTGAAATGCACAGAATTGAAGGAGTTTCTTGTTTTCAAATATGGAACATAAAACATTGTTATTTGAGTTTATCAATTTGTCCAAATATCAGAATCTTTTCGCTACTAAACTTTTGTACTAATTAATGCAGTTTATGGGAAAATGACTAAAGAGTAACCACATGAATTGTATATATATACTAAATTATGTTTATTTATGTCTCAGTATGCAACTGAGACACATTTTATGGAAAAGTTTCAAATCAGAGTGATATATTGTGGAGCAAGAAAAAAAAATTAATTTTAGACAGAGGCAAAAAAAAGCACACTTAACCTATTAAATCTATGACATATTTACAAAATGTATTGATATATATCGTCACTGAGTTATGATTTGGGCATAAGTCATTTTCAATAATTTTGGGGTAATCCATAAGAAGTGTTCAAATTTTATTGCCTTAAATATAAATATATATATTCTAGAAATTGGACTGAAGTTTCCAATAAAATAGAGTGTATCTTTAATAAGTTTAGTTAAATGGATCTGACGTTCACAGTTACAACCACATCCCTTGCATTTAGACCAAAGTCTGACTAAGCCACAGTCGTAGCACCGTGACGCTTTATTTCGGCCAAATGGGAAGGGTGTTGAGGTCTCACCTTTTGTCGCAGTCGACGAAGATGCAGTCGATGGCGAGCGTCTTGAACCAGAGCGCCGACTGGTTGGCGAGGTGCGAGTCCTGCTGCGAGGCCTCCGGGTACGGGTGCACCCCGCCCACCAGGGGGCAGCACTTCTCGTCCACGCTGACGTTCTCCACGATCTCCGTGTGGCCGCGGAGCTTGACGATGACCTTCATGCTGTCCGTGTCGCGAGCGCCCGGGCACAGCCTGTCGGTGACGTACACGTACATGGTGATACCAATCAGAGATTAAAACACATGAATTAAATTTAAGCAATATAATTGACTTATGAAGAGTATGAGTGGGCGTCTATAAATGTCTTTTCCATGGAGAAAAATGAACAGCACAGTAACATTAACACAGAATCCAAATGTGATCCCCTGACTTCCAATTCTAACACTAACCCTACAGAGGCCAAACAGAGACCTATAAAGACTTCTCTGATTCTAGGCTATCTCGAGCCCAGGCCATGGTATCAAGCCTTATCGTGGGCAAGATAACAGTCTAAACATAGACCTATCTCACTGCTGTGTGTTAAAGTGTACTTTATCAAGATCAGGATGTAAGTTGCACCCCGATAAAAACCTACTAACCTTCATTTTCGCCGTTCTCAAACCTATAATCATCAACTAAAATCGGCTACTGAGATTTCTATCTGCACCAAAACTAGGTTAGGATTTGTATAAACTTTTGTTCTGTTACCTTCAGCCTGAGAATAAGTTCTTTTACAGTCTGAGTATTGTTTTTTTGTGTAGCACCTTTAGCCTGGATATAAGTTTTTCATTATTATCTTTAGATGAGGTACATTAATTCTTTTATGTGTTACTATTAAGTTTTAAGGTATAACTGTTAGCCAGGGTAATAGTTTTTTTATGCGTTACCTTAAGTCTAAGGACTAGTTTTACTGGGCTGTTATCTAGAGTAGCTGAAATATTTGGAGGAGAAGATAAAATTACTGTCGAATCTACTTCAAAATTTGCCATTAGCATGTTGCAATATAAGTATGTCTCTTCTAATATGAGCCTGGAATAATTTTTTTTCCACCCACCTACCAAAGTTAGACACCCACTAAAAATTTTCAAGGTTGCAAAACTAGGGAGGAATAAAAATGCAAAATTATAAGAGAGGAGTAAAGAGAAAGAGAAACTGAGGGACCAAGAGACAAATAAACACAGAAAGAGAGAAGAGAGGTACATGTATACAGCCAAATGGTTATGGCAGAGGAAAAAAATCATAGATTTGTAGGCTTATTGAAAAAAGGCAGCAATGGTAAATGAGTCAATTATAATTTTAATAACAATTTACAGTTGTTCTGTCGCACATATTGTAATTTGTACAACTACAACTGTTTGAATATTATCAAGCAGTGTGTCGTGCACTTTCTCGTCTTTTTGTCACATCTGTCCCCCGAGAGGTAGATCTGGCCTGTGATACCCCACCCACTGCTTCCTACAGTATTAATTAATCCTCATAATTTATGCAAAAAGGATGCCATCTATGGAGGTGGTCTGATTCTGTGCATTGTAGCAAGTGCTAGACATTAAATTATTATTATTATTATCATTACTACTACAGAGGAAACAAACATCATGGACTTTTTTCCCTACTCTGAGAAAGAACATGTACCATTTACGAAATTTGTATAATTTCAAATTCTCATGCTGGTACATGTATAAGATTGGGATCCCAAGCTTTGCAAAGTAAATTCTGCATAAAAAGATTACTGTCCAGTACTGCTTGTGAGTTTTTCTGCTTTCTACTAAACCTTTAAGTTTTGTTGTCATAAAATGATCCTAATCTTAATATCTAATTTTCAATGAATTAATGTCAGGCAATTTGTGTGCACCTGGAACTAGGAGTTATCCTTTCTAAAAGAAAACCCAAATAATGTGTACATGTGGTATAATAATTAATATCATAATGTTTCCATTTTATGAAATTTGATTTACAAAACCACCAAACTTGACACATGTTTACCGATTAAAATAAAAATATTAGCCACAGACTTTACAAATATAATTTCAATGTATTTATTATGTCATAGAAAATTCACAATGACAGCAAGACTTTCTTTACAAAATGACAGAAGCATAATATTTATTAAATTTCACCTAGTATCATGAGTATGTATACCACATAACAAACTATTAAAATACAAGAATATCTATAGATGGACTATAGATCTATGGCGGATTTCAAAAAAAGGTACCCTGAGATAGTGCTAACTTTCAAGTTGTATTTCAGATAATATGTCGATAAATTCTTTTGTTTTTTTATTTACACTTTTTGTTTGTGTATTGAATATGAGAATTAGTATAATTCTTTTTTTACTTTTAAATTTTTAATATGTTACCCTTGTCGATTTACGGAGGAAACAAATATCACATTTTTAGATACCTTATTATATTAGGCTAACTGTTGTTGAGAGGAACCAAATATCACATTTTTAGATACCTTTTTTATTAAGGCTAATTGTAATTGTTGTTGAAAAATATCAGGCCTCAATTGTCAGAGACCACCAGTTTCCAGGACTTTGATTTTCGTTACTCTGTGACTCTGTGCCCAGGAACAAGCATTTATAAAATACACTCGTTTTGTATCAAACTTTCATGTAAACCTCGGAGCTCTTCTTGTTTTGCGGTATTTAAAGTGCTAATAGTTATTTTAAACCTGCGTATCTTATAGACAAGAGCGAAGACAGGGACCTTATCTACGGACCAATCAAGTTTTCTTTTTTAGCTCCTTAGGACATTATTTTTAATTGCATGTAATTTGCAGAATCGTATAAATGCCTTCATATTAGATCTATAGTGTTTCTGCCTCTATACTGTATGTGCATTCCTGTCCAATTTTTGCTATCCTATACGAACTATACGATCTAAATTTATAAGTGTTTTTGTACAAATTTATCAAACTTTTTGTCGTAAAGGTTGGATTTAGCAAAAAGCTCTCCTATTTTCACGTTTCCTAGATCTGTGTAATTTGTGATACACACCGTTTCCACTGTTTGGACAGAAGTATTTGACAGGAACACTGATATAGATCAAATGGGAGGGTGGGTGGAATTCGATGGACAACCCGTGGAGAAAGAGAGAGAGAGAGAGAGAGAGAGAGAGAGAGAGAGAGAGAGAGAGAGAGAGAGAGAGAGAGAGAGACATATGATAAAGAGAGGGAGTTAAGTTGATTGCTTAACATATCATTTTATGTGCTTTGCTTGCCTACGTTCGACCCCAACCCCCTTCCCCGCCCTCATTGTAGTCGTGTTTAACAATTGCATACAATTGAATCGCTCTTTCTTTTTTAATTAAATAAATCATGCAAAAAATTTAAAAAAAAAAAGGACAGCTGGCAGGTATTTTAATCAATTTTACATTTTTTCATCATTCTAAATAACAAAAAGATAGGGAGTACAAAACTCAAGGAGTGCCAGATATAGGGCCTATAGAAGGGTCAAAGTACTGTTAAATACTGGATCCTCTTATAAAAGTAGGAGACATTAAACAAGAAGAGAGATACTTTAAAACTTTCAGTATCGGACTTGCCACAGGGTGCGGCTCACAGCCATTTAAATCAAATCCAAGAACAAACTTGGTGGTTTCTTTACATCTCCATAAAAACGTGGTTTTGGGCTTCATATAATTATGCCTACTAGATCTAGACTAGATCTAAATCTCGATTCTATGGGTTAAGATTTAAAGAAAAAAAAAAGAAACGTTGGAGGCGGTACCCATGACTTTACCTAGATTCTTTAACTGTATGCCAAATAAAAGCATAATTGAGATCTAGATTCTAGATCTAGATCTAGTATGATGATAATAATTATCATTATGCTGGGCTTACCTGGGTCAATCTGAAGGTCCAGTTCTAGATCTAGATTTTCTAGATCTAGATCTAGATCTACTAGATTCTAGATCTATAGATTATCTAAGGCTGTTTCAAGATCTGCATTTATAATACATGAAGTAGAGCCTAATTCAAATATTTTTTAGCCTTCTGTGTTCTAGATCCACGTGTGATCCATTTTAATTCTAGATCTAGATTTATTTGTTTATCGAACAGCCTGACATCGTGCACTAGTTCTGGTGGTAATGATGATCTAATCTTCAAAACAAAAACAAGGATGTGAAGGAAACTAGGAAATGACTCAACTTCCGTTTTTCCATGCGCAATAACTCTTTTTGGCTAAACCGTTATTAGAATATTGGACATTCCCAAAAACGGAAAACCCCCCACAAAAAAACAAAAACAAAAAACGCTGCCCGCAAGTGCAAGGCTTCTAACCCCCCCCCCCCCCCTTGCACACACACAATGTGAACAACTGAACTACCCGAAAGTGAAAACACAGTGGATGATGTGAAAATACCCACATATTATCTATTAATAGACACCTCTGGAATTACCTGAACTACGCGTGTCACAGAACAGGACAGACGAAAGACAGGATGCAAGACTGCAACTGCCATCGATGAAGCGTGTCGTTAGGCTCAAATTTCTCGTGTGTTGATTGAAGATGGTTATAGAAAATAGAACAAAAAACAACCACAACAATAAACAAAAAACCCAGACAAACAACCAATCAACAGCAGCAGCAGCAACAACAACAACAACAACAACAACAACAATAACAATAAATAACAAGTACAACGAAACAATAAAAACCACACACAGTTTTGCGTTCGATAATACTGTTGCCTGACGACAGTTCTCGCAGCTTCAAATAACTTTTTTTTCTAATTAAACCAAATCGTGAACTAAATCCACACACCGTAGCCCACTCACTCTCAGCATCAGCAGCGTAACAAATTAGAGCCCGTGAAAAGAAAATTAAAAATCACTAGGGGATCATTAAGAACAATCTCCAGAAACAGAAGTTGCACATTTCAGCCTTTAGATCACCTCGGCGCTAAATTACACATCACATCACTGTAAACTATGAGTAGGCCCTATGTGCGCAGGACTAAAACACGCTTCTATAATAATAGTAAACACAGTAAAAAAAAACAAAACAACTCTTGTCGACAACAACATTGTGAATTTAAAAAAAAGTTATCGAAAGCATAACCACGTCGAACTATGTTCTCCCGTTATACAAAACCTTTATTAAAATAAAACCAAATCTGTGTGATCAGAGGATTCAGTGCCCCGCGTCATGGCCTAGATCTAGTCGGCCCAGTGTGTCAGTCGGAAGTCGTTATGCTCGGGCTGTACTCGGGGAAGGCCTAGGCCTAATAAAATAGTCGGACGTAACTTACGTCTTAAATTTAATTAAGTCTAAGACCTATGGGAGTTTACTAGTCTTAATTTTTGTCGCAAGTTTACACCTGATCCGAGGCAAGACTAAGGGCTAAACTTTTGGTCGCAAATCTATCTAAAGCCTATGAGGCCTATTACAAATCAACTTTAACTTTAACTTTGTTGTTTTAGTCATATTTTGGTTGTTTTATGGTTTTCTTTCACCGTATCGGCACACCTTACGATGCACTCACGCAATTTTATAATTTTTCATAATTTAGATCTACAATATAAAAGTAGAACAAATGAAAGATTCGGCCAGTAATTCGAAGGAATAAAGAAATTAATAATAGATTTGAGTTTTGGGTACTTCATTTTTTTAACTTCCAATGAAATTCTGCAAAATTTCAAAACGGCGTCTACATTAATTTTCAGACTTTCTCTCCCTTTTTTTAGACGTAGCTAGTCTGCGACAAAAATTTGCAATGAAAGCCGACTTAGTTTACGTCACAAATTTAGTACTAACTACGCCAGTTTTTAGGCCTCGTTCACGACCGCTCGGCTCGCTGTGTCTCCAGCATAGATTTATATGTCTATGGTCTCCAGTTGTGACGGTCTACACAGTCATTGGAGGTCACTGAAGCCGCTACACTACCCCCTCCCCTTCCAGCAGGGTACAGTCCAACTGTAGGAGCGGTCAGGCCGATCAGGAGTGCGGCCTGCCTTTATCAGAACCTCAGAGGACGGCGTGGAACTCTGCCAGCGCGGGAAGTCACCCTAGTGTTGTCTTCCGGTGTGGCACCTGGAGTCAGTATGCCCGTGACAGGTTTGGAGTCTGGCGTTAGAGCGTGATCTGTACTGTGGAATGGTTTGTTGCTGTAGTATTACCGTCCGTCAACGGTGACGTACGCTGCACATACGCTGCCCTTATGCGGGCGATCAAGACTGTCTCTGGGCGTCTTTCTCTTTCAAAAGTGAAGTCTTTTGGATGACGAGAAATCGATCATAATAAGGTCATTGGAGGGGGCGTTTGTGTAAATGTGTCTGGACATACACCTAATCGCATGTGGTTTGTTTTCCTTTGAACCTCGGCGCAGTAGACTGAATGGATCGCATGGTCTGGTGGAGGTGTCTCAGGAACGACATGTCAGGTTATATTGTAAGGGTGTCACGTGGTTGCAGAAATCCATCAGGTATACGGGGTGTTGAACTGTATACGCGTTCGGCATGAGAGCAGTCAAGGTCAACTCTCCAAGATGAGTGAATGCCGAACAGGACGTTGGGAAGTTCTTCAAACCAACTTGGACTGGTTGTGAGCGGCGACTTCAGTGCTGCTTTCAGTTGTCGACGCAGGCGTTCAACCATCCCATTTAATTGTAATTGATAAGCTGTCGTTGTATTGGCGTCGATGCCCAATAGTTTGTTTAGTTGGCTCCACAGATTTGAGGTGAGTTGTCTGTCACGGTCAGAGACAATGTCTTCAGGAACTCCGAATCTTGCCAGCCAGTGATGGAGAAGAGCTGTAGCGCAGGTGGAGGCATGAGCATCAGGGAGAGGAATAGCCGCCGGCCATCTCGTCAAACAGTCAATGATGGTAAACAAGTAAGTCAAGCCCTGGTTTCGGGTAGAGGTCCAACCGTATCAATGTCTTAGAGATTCAGGCCTGTTGTGGGTGTATGGTAGGAAGCCATTTCATCTGATGTTTCTTCGTCGCTTGCTAAGCGGCTAAAGTCAATTAGAACACCATCGTGACTGACTGTAACTATAACATGGGGATTTGGAGTTTAACGGTGCTGTCAGAAGTGTTGGTTGTGTTTACCTTCGACAGGGCACCTGTCACAACGTTGAATTAGCTCTTGGTGTATCGAATATCGCTGGCGAACTCTGCGATGAAGTTAGAACAGTTGTCTTGTTTGGCGCGGGGTACAGTCATTTTGGCTTCTCAGAGCAGTTGTCAATGGTTTATGGTCCGTGAAAAGGGTAAAATGGGGGCCTTACAAAAAGCGCCTGAAATGTCTGATTGCGATGTAATAGCCTAAGAGTTTACTATCAAAGGCACTGTCTTTCTTCCCTGCGTCAGACAGTTTTCTAGAGATATTCAAAATCGACCTTGGCGTTGTTCAACCTGGACCCCGTTGCAAGTGTGAGGCTAGATGCAGTCTCTTTGATGCAAATAGACATGTTGTCCATTGAGAGAGGGCGTTTCCGACGAAGATCTGTTGCAAGACCATGTGCTGAGAATCTGCACCTACTTTAAGTCGGGTGACGTCAGCAATGTAAAAGATGATTGTGTGTGTAGTGTCTCTTGGGGCCTAACACTAGTGAAATTGTTCGTTATCCCATGTGCGGACGGATGTTGCATTTGCTGCAGTAAGGATTAGGGCTAGTGTTAGGGTTAGGGTTAGGGTTAGCGTTAGGGTTAGGGTTAAGGTTAGGGTTAGGGTTAGGGTTAGGGTTAGGGTTAGCATTAGGGTTAGGGTTAAGGTCATGGTTAGGGTTAGGGTTAGGCTTTAGGGTTAGGGTTAGGCTTTAGGGTTAGGGTTAGGCTTTAGGGTAAGGTGATGATACGTTTATAAGATACCCACTACCTAATGTAAACGAAACAAACCTTTATGCACATTAGACTGTTATTTCACGCTTAATTGCCCTTAGCAATAAATCATTCTTAAAAAAAATCCAGTTCAACACAGAAACTGACACTATGCCTGTCCAGGGGATTCAGAAAAGTCTGATAAACTTAGTAAAAAGATATCCAACAGTTGAACTATTGAGCTCCTAACACCACATGCGATGCTGATGCTCATTGCTAAAACTAGTGATCAACTAAATGGGGGCCAAACACCACATGCGAAGCTGATGCTCATTGCTAAAACTAGTGATCAACTAAATGGGGGCCAAACTACTCGTAAATGGGGGCCTGTTCCAACAATCTTGGACTGGCGTTCGATGACGTCAGGTTTCATCAGTTTTTTTAAACAATGCAATGAACTGCTTTTTGAAAGGATCTATAAAAATAAAATAAGAACAAACTATAAGCCCAGCGCACTATTTCATAAGAAATTTACAGACATGACAACGGGGCGCAGCTGGCTCAGGCGGTAGAATACTGGGTTTCTTTTCGGAGGGTACCCGCATCGACCCCACAACCGGACAAATTCACTAGTCGCATACCGCCCCGTAGTCGTTGAGTTGGTGCATGTATCAGTATCAAGATACTGCGACAAGAGTCCTGGTGTCCTTGCGCTGTCTCTGTGTGGAAGGACTTATAATACAATAGTCAAATGTTTGTCTTTGGCTTGGTTCACGACATGGCCTAATTTATTTGAGTTGGACTTGAGAAATGTACCCTATAACCTACCAACAAAGTAACTTATCAACCAACCAAACATCGAGCCAATCTACATCCAACTAGGAGGAATGCGGCACTGATCTCTCAAGATTCTTTGATCTGATTGTGGGAGAGAACCTGGAACCTCTGACTTGATATCGCGCGCTTTACCACCATGGTTCCTTGCCTGCCCTCTCCTGCTACCCACAATCAAACTGTCTCGGTACGAAAACAAGATGGAACCCCTCCTCAGGTGCCATACGTCATCAGTCGAGTTGAGTTGTTTCTAAGCGTCCAACGTCTTCAGCAAGGCTATGTATGTATCATTGACGAGCCCCAAGACAACGTCTGACAGTTTTACGTGTTGCCACACAGAGACAGCGCGGGGATACCAGGACGCCTATCTCAGCCTGTCATTCTACATGTACTGACACCGACCCAACCAGTAGGGATCGAGGCGGTCACATTATACATGTACTGACACCGACCCAACCAGTAGGAACGAGGCGGTCACATTATACATGTACTGACACCGACCCAACCAGTAGGGATCGAGGCGGTCACATTATACATGTACTGACACCGACCCAACCAGTAGGGATCGAGGCGGTCACATTATACATGTACTGACACCGACCCAACCAGTAGGGATCGAGGCGGTCACATTATACATGTACTGACACCGACCCAACCAGTAGGGAACGAGGCGGTCACATTATACATGTACTGACACTGCAATCGGACATGATCAGCCAGCTTTCCTGACAACCGAGGATTCCATGCGGACATCCCGTCTGTTGGGTAATCACCCGCCCCATTAATAATGGCATCATCCGCCAAATGATGGAGATCGGAGGACTTCCCTCTATCACAGACTTATCTGTAAACTTACAACCGCCGGCACAGATGCCAACCTAACCAGCACCAAAGCGAACAGGGAGAGGAACTAGGCAGACATAGGCAGACATAGGCAGAGATACGCCCTCAGAGCAAAAGGTTGGCAGTTCTACAAAAAGCCAAGGCTTCCAATCCACGGCCGATAACTCTTATCACACCAGGAGCGGGAATACTCGAAACTCGACGTGATCAGTTTGGTAAACAAACTTCGGGGATTCATTGACTCCGGGCTGCGGGAAGCTGCTTGTTTGCACAACTATAGTGAGGGGTAGATTACCTTACCGTGTGGTAGTAAATTAATCGTAGTACATGTACCATTTAAAGATAAATTACGCGCAAGTAAGAAGGAAACAAATAAAAGAAAAATTAAATGGGGGTTAAGCATTAGGCACGCACCATGAGTTTAAATACGTGGAGACCTCACCATCACCTTTGGAAAAGTGGTGTAGAGTTGTGACTTGGTGATAGGGGAGAGGAAAGCAAAATGGCACACACACCCACACACACGTACACACACATACACACATGCGCGCGTATTAAAAAAAATATAAACAGGGTCTAAAGCCCAAGAAAACCGACCAACACTCTTAAAGTTATGAAAGACACTCGTTCACCGAGAAAAACCAGCCATTAGAGCCCACGGGGCTCGAACCAACATTCTTCTGCGTCCAAAGCCGATGTTCTACCCAAGGGCTATCGCCCTCGTGAACTTCATGGAGAATACTAGGCTATATATCGTGGACGGGCTCCAAGAATAACGACTGAAAATTTAACTTGTCGCCACACAGAGACAGTGTGGGCTTACCAGGACACTTGATACTGACGCCGACCCAACCAGCAGCAGATGAAACCGTACACATCAATTTTGTTAGTTCGAGGACTTCGAGCTCGCCGCCCTCTCTACCACTCTGACCAGTTCGCCCCTTTTGTTTTCTACTACCCCCGGCCTAGGTTCCTTCCACGGACTCCTAATATTCTGTATTTCACAGCACTAAACCTATAGCTCCACATCCAATGACCCCCATACCCCCCCCCCCCCCCCCCTTTTTTTTTTGGTGTGTTTTACAAATGCCAAAATGGTTTTATTATCATTTTTAATTCCGAGGCGGAAAAATATGAATGGGGTGTTTGTATATTTTTAGGCATTTTTGTTACTGTGCATGATGAGAAATCAGGGGGCTCAGTCCACAAGCTTCTATACCACTGGCCATCTACACCATCTGTTTTAGAGTAAACAAGTGTAATATATACGAAGACATGAAGGATGCAGAGGGAAGAAACAACACAAAACACCGTTATTGTTTTGTCCGCTTCCAATAAATAAAAACATAAATGACCAAAATTATTGCTCTGTTATAGACACAAGTGTATAATATACTTGGACGTAAAAAAGAGCAAAGAAAAAAACAAACTAACCGCAAAACGCGGTCATTATTTTGTGGGTTTCATTATACAAAAGCAAACCACAATAATCAAACTGGCAAAGAGACAACACTGTTAAGTATAATTATGTAAATATAATATACACCTTGCGTTCACTGGCCCAGAGAAAAAAACGAAGACGACGGGTTAGGAAATGTGCATCAGCGTGTAATTAGAGCTTTATTCAAGAATTTACCTGACCACAAACGAACACTTTGTTTTGTTTTGTTTTTGTTTTTGTTCTTTGCATATGCAGTCAAAATTAAACAGCACCAAGATCATAAAATACCAAGCAAGTAGGGGTGTAGGTAAGGCATTCAATACAGACATACAGACACACTTAAGTAATTCATTTGTTTTCAAAGATAAGAAATTCAAAAAAAACAATATCGTCAATTCTCCATCTCCCTCTCTATCTCTCCGTTTCTCTTCTCTCTTTCTCTTTCTCTCTCTCTTTGTCTCTATCTCCATTTTCCAAATATCACCGGCCTTATTTTTTAAAGTTAAAATACGTACACACATTTTGTTTACCGCTATATTTTATACAAATTATTGCACAAATATTGTTAAAACTATTTCTAATTCTTTGAAGCAGAATAATGAATGGAAGGTTTGTAGAAAGCCTTCTTAAGTATGCATAACGAGAAATCAAGGACCTCAGTCCACAGGATTCTATATGCATTACACTGATCATCTAAAGCCATGACTACTATTTTGCTAGCTTTCATTAAATAAAAACAACAGAGAAAAAAACAAACACACACACGAAAGCAACAAAAGAACAACAACGGTAACCAAAACATAGGAAAAAAAAATAAAAAAATATTGCTCTATCACAGAGAAAAGTTTATAACTAGAATTAGACAATGAGCGATCATCTGTTTTGTTTTTCCTCCTTCAAAATAAATGTGTCAAAAGTGACCGTTCTCTAGATTGTGAAATCCCCTACAAACAGGGCGTGTTTACGTCACACATCATCACCAAATTGATCGCAAAGCCTGCGAAAAAAGAAACAACACAAAACACCGTTATTGTTTTGTCCGCTATCAATAAATAAAAACATAAATACCAAAATTATTGCTCTGTTATAGACACAAGTGTCTATAATATACTTGGACATAATAAGAGCAATAAAAAACAAAACAAACAAACCGCAAAACGCGGTCATTATTTTGTGGGTTTCATTATATAAAAGCAAGCCACAATAATCAAAATGGCAAAGAGACAACACCGTTAAGTATAATTATGTAAATATAATATACACCTTGCGTTCACTGGCCCAGAGAAAAAAACGAAGACGACGGGTTAGGAAATGTGTCAAAAGTGACCGTTCTCTAGATTGTGAAATCCCCTACAAACAGGGCGTGTTTACGTCACACATCATCACCACATTGATCGCAAAGCCTGCGAAAAGCTGAGGAGTTGACAGAGAACGTAGGTAGTTCCTGTTAAAACTAGATCTCCTCTTGTTTAATCTTGCCGAGGTGCAAGAGTCAGAGAGCATAAAGCACTCTGTGTGTGGAGGCGATGCTGTTTGCGGTTAATGCAGCGGAGCTTATGGTGCCTTTTGTTTCGGGGCGCTTGTGGTAAAGGTGGGGGTAACATTGTTGACAGAGATGTATGCAAAATATTCCGGCGGTCACATTGGGTCGGAACACATGTCAAGCCGCAGTGAAAGTTAACACACCCACATAAACACACGCCCCGCTGTTATACAGCCCGTGTGACACACCCACACAAACACACGCCCCGCTGTCATACAGCCCGTGTCTCAGCACGGGTTCACTGGGTTAGAGCCACGGAGCCTTTTTGTAGAGAGGGGAGTCTCGGGCTCGTACCTCACGCGGCGGTTCTCAAAATGTTGGCCAAGCTTAGAACACTACAGAGCAGGAGTAGAGGCTTTGTGAACAGGGGGCCCAGAGCAACAACAGACACGATAGGTACGTGAATCTGCACTGGCGTCCATCCAATCAGAGCGCTGTCCTAGACTCAGGGAGCCAATGGACGTGCTGGAGGGGCGTGGCTGTGTGATACGTCATCGTCGTGTGAATCTCAGAGTCACGTGATAGTGGGTGGTGCTGGTTGGTGCACGGGCTGCGTGAGGTGCTCATCAGGTAAAGAGCACGTCTTTTAACCTAAAGGTTGTGGGTTCAACCCCCTCTCTGTCTCCGTTGCATTTTTTACCTACTTGTTTGGACAGTGAGCGCTCAAGAATAGTTTATCTTGCTCTTGGGTCCCGTCGCCGAAAAGGATTTTTCAAGAGACCGAGAAGACACTAAACTAGAGGAGACTTTCCCTTTCCCGACCAAAGATTACCTGCATTGTAATTCTCCGTATGGGATTTTCGGGGGAACCTTGGGAACTTAAAAAACATCCCTCCAAAACAAAAACAGTAATACTTAAAAATAACACCAACCACAACACACACACACAAAACAACAACAGCAAAGCAGTAACAACAGCAATAGCAGTAACAACAACAATAACAACAACAACAACAACAACAACAACAACAACAACAACAACTACAACAACAACAACAACAACAACAACAATAGCAGCAGACGAAAAAGAAAAACGAAACAGAAACAAACAAACAATAAAGCTTGTAGAAAATGGAAAAATACGCTCTTTTCTTTAAATTTCCACCAGCACTCCCATTATTACCGACCAAAAAAAAATAATTCACACCTTCATTCTGTGCACGGATTAATACCGAAGCCCCGATTCTACATCACAGACAGGTCAAGCAGAAAACCCATCAAGGCACCCTTTCCACATGTGCAGATGGCATCACACATCTCCCGGGTCTTACTCTCATTAAACCATCAGAGAAAGACAAGCGTATGGATCACACAAACATTTCCTAACATTAGAAATTAAGAAAATACAAGTTTACTCCCTAAGTCGTTCCACCCACGTACACCTGTGTAATACAACAGCCACATAACACAGACTGATGGCACCATAAAAGCATATTATTTTCTACTCTCTTCTTTCTTCTATAAGTCTAGCATAGATATAACATTGGCGACGGGAGATTCCCTATCAGATAAGATAAGATCAGATATAACTTTATTTGTCCTTTAAAGGCACATTTGATGGTCCGTATATGCAGCATAACAAAACAGTATACACAGTTACGACATGAGTTATTATAATGACATTAGTCATTCATCTTCAGTTACGCTATGCACCGATTTATCGCACAACCTCGAGTTTTCCATCAGATCCAATCTATAGACCAACAAGGCGGTCGCCCCTACCTAGACACAGGTTTGAGAACCGCTCAATTTGTAAAGCTCCGTGCACAACTTCAAAGTAGAACTCTCCATTCTTTACGAGGCCAGTAAACCCCGCCCACAATCATTGTCACCCGCGACACGGCGGGCCGCTATTGGCCCGCTGAGAGGCCCGCACGCTACCTGCGCGTTTGGTTGAAAGAGAAAGTTGTATGAGCAGAGGACGTGAAACTGCCTTGTTCTCGCAGGTCCCTAAGATTGTATTATAAAACATGTACAGTGAGTGCTGTTTGTTTCAGTTCTCTGGTCACTAAAATCTCCTAGGACCTTAAGGAGGATATATACGGCGACGGACCCTAACACTTATGTCTGACAACGCTCCAACACTTTAAAGGTTCCGCTTTCTCCGATTAGTCCTCTGAACTGAGACTCAAAGTTCTGATGTTCGAATCTCAACTGGTTTCCCCCGTCTCAGGTTAGGGTTCTTCAAAGAAATTTCTCATCCAGTCAATGTTGTAATAGTATTAGTCTTACAATAGATTCAAGGGCCATTAAACGTCCAATGTTTATTGGGATTGGGTAAAATATCCTTATCGTTAAGAGTTCCACATTATAACCGTTATTGTGCTGAGTGCCGTAAAAACAAACTCAAAGCCCAAAGAGCTGGAAGCGGGACTTTGTCGCTGGTTAAAAACACGCGTGCTCTAATGTGCATTTGAAAATTTGAAAATCCCAACTAACCTCGCTCTACACTGACGTTGTTATACTTTGTATGTACTGAATAGATGTGTTAAAGCTTATAAAAACAATCGAAACCACTTGTATTCTCCCTACTCTCGTTTTACAGATGGAAGTCGTAAGCTTTCGGAAGTAATCGATGCAGATGAAAAGAATTCTAAGATGACTTTTCAAACACGTCATAAAAATTCCCCCTTGTTTTTTTTTCCCCTTCAAATTTACCACTGCCTTTACCCACGACCACCAACACCAACACCACAGACACCAACACGATTGTCACCATCCTCCTCTCTCTTCTCCTTATTGTCATCTTCATAGAAAGATCACGAACGTTACCATTGTCCTCATACTCCTCACCAATCTCATCCTCGCCAGCCTATTTCCCTCACAGCACCCATCAAGATCCTGGATGTTCGGTGTCAGGGCGATGTTCTAAGCTAAGACAAAAGGCCTGCCCTTCTATAGCCAACTTTCACTAGGGCCACTCAAACCTATACATATACATATGTATCTTGCGAATCGCCATAAGAGTAATAAACGTATATTAAACGAGTAAGAAGGCTTACGACGAGTCGTAAGTTACTGCAACGTTGTACTTATGGCACAAAGCCACGCCAATTTTTGCTGAGTTCGAAGTTTACCTCAGCCTTGCTTGGCTCGTCTCTTGGACTAACCACTGGTCTCGGTACCAGAAAAACCACAAAAATTCCCCCCTCCATCAGGCCCATACCACAACAGCTGCTTATGTTTTCTGTGCGGCCACGCGAGTTCCCTGGTGAATCACTCCTGTCCTGCCTGTTTCTCTCTGCCAGCTCATTTCTTACCATATGCAGGTCCTTTTCAACGCGAACTCATTATAGCAATTTCTATTCTCTCGCATTATATATATCTCCTTTCATGTGACTACAATCATAAGATTCGAGTTTCAAGCCTTCTACATTTTTCTCTATCTCTATCAATTTGTCTACCTCTCTCTATCTCTTCCAATCTCTCTATCTCTCTCAATCTCTCTATCTGTCAAACTCTCTATCTCTCTCAATCTCCCTATTTCTCGATCTCTCTATCTCTCTCAATTTCTATATATGTCAATCTATCTCCCTCAATCTCATCTCTCTATTTCTCAATCTTTCTAACTCTCTCAATCTCTATCTCTCTCAATCTATATATCTCTCAATCTCTCTATCTTTCTCAATTTATCTCTGTCTCTCTATTTCACCCAATCTCTATCTCTCTCAATCTCTCTGTCTCTGTCTGTCTGTCTGTCAGTCTCTCTATTTCACCAATCTCTCTCTCTCTCTCTCTCTCTCTCTCTCTCTCTCTCTCTCATCCCT
>RQTK01001692.1:0-11624 GCA_003991915.1 Elysia chlorotica
ATTATTATTATTATTATTATTATTATTATTATTATTATTATTATTATTATCGTTGCACCCATAAAATGCGAAAAGTTTAAAGTATTAAATCATAAGCAGTCACAAACTTGAAACGACGGATAAAAACAACTAAGCAAGGGTTATTTAACATGTAAAAGTTTCGGCTTTATTGAGCCTTGTTGACAAGGAAAGCGTTTTTATGAGAATTCGTAGCCCTTTTACGACACTAGTTTGGTGTCTTTAAAAAAAAAAAGATTTTAAAGACTAGAGATGAAATCATTGACACTCTTCCAAAACGCCGTTATAGAGTCAGGACGCAATCGTTATTAGTGCTGAAATCCATCAACAAAACTCATGCCAAGTTGGCTTAAGAACAAAAGATGTCAAATTACATTTTTTACATATCAAAAAACATAGTGTATGTCATTACGATAACGTTTTATCAGTTGTTCTTTTCAATATCATTGTTGTGCGTTGGTACTACTAGTTGTTCACGTCCAAATGACGCTCTTTTCTCATTATTTTATTCCAACTAATGTAATGTCTTTTGAAGCCCCACTGCAGAAGATGATCACTCTCATTGACCACGATTTCACCCAGGTGTTGTGCCAGTACGTTTGCGACCTTGGTGTCGACACTATAAAGGCTGAAAAATCTTTTGGCAAAACTGACTTGGCTGAGATAGGCTGCCGCCCAGCCTATAGGGTGTAGACCTCTCTATGTCTTTATTACCAATTTTGTTTTAACCTCTCTCTTTCTGTTTGTCTGTCTGTCTGTTTGTCTATCTGTCTGTCTGTCTGTCTGTCTGTCTGTCTGTCTGTCTGTCTATCTGTCTCTCCTTTTATCTATCTATCTATCTATCTATCTATCTATCTATCTATCTATCTATCTATCTATCTATCTGTCTATCTATCTATCTCGGGGTCTCTTAGATTTGTATCTTTATTCTATTATCCTTTTTTTCTTTTTACCGTTCTTCCGGTTCTACTATTTAATCTTCTTTTTCTTTATCTCAACCGCGCCCTCATATTCTAATTCATGATCATTCTAAGTTTAACCTTCATCTTTCCCTCTTTCTCTCTCTCTTTCCTCTCTCTCTCTCTCTCTCTCTCTCTCTCTTCTCTCTCTCTCTCTCTCTCTCTCTCTCTTTCTCTCTCTCTCTGTCTTACTGTCATCTTTCTGCTTTGCTAGGAAAAAAATGTTGTTTTTTAAAAATCCTGAAACACCTTTCCACAGACGTTTCGTTTCTTGGTGAAAATCTTTGCCAAAGGTTTTCTATCCCTCTCTTAGAAGATCATGTCAAGCAAGAAACGGTTATGACATTATTTTAAAAACTCTCTCTCTCTCTCTCTCTTTCTCTCTCTCTGTCTTACTGTCATCTTTCTGATTTGCTAGGAAAAACATTTTTTTTTAAATCCTGAAACACCTTTCCACAGACGTTTCGTTTCTTGGTGAAAATCTTTGCCAAAGGTTTTCTATCCTTCTCTTAAAAAAACATGTCAAGCAAGAAACGGTTATGACATTATTTTAAAATGAAATGCAAACTAGCAAACCAGTTAAGTGCATAGAGATGAAAGAGGATATATACAATTTTTAACGAGAAAACCAACATCATTCATTTCATTCTCTCACCTGTGAGTTTAGATTGACATTAGTTTATGAATTTCATAAATATTTTAGCCTTCTTTCTCATTATGTTAATTTTACCTGCTATCTCCTACATGGGTCTGGCTAAACTCACGGATGTAGCTGATCGATAGCACTGGACATACAGAGGACACGCTGCATTGCACCACGGATGATAGAATGATGCTTATCCAAGTTCGCCAGTGCCCCATCTTCCGAAGAAACGTGTGTTTTTGTGTTTCTTTTTTTTAATCACATGCATATTTTTTAAATAAAAACAAACATGAGAAACAAACTCGTTTGTGACAGATATACTCAATAGTGCAAGTTTAAAAATGTCTGCTTAATAATTATTCTGGTACAAAAGGGAGCGTGAAAAGTTGTCTAACTTGGAGGAAGCAATATTTGACGATAATAAAAAAAGAACATTAGTTTTTATGTAAATAAAATTAAAACCTATGTCACATTTGAAAACTTGCATCCACGGAATTTTTTCGCCATTAAATTTGATATTGTATTAATTTCTTTATTTTCATAATAATTATAGTATTAAAATACATCTTTTCTACAAAATGGCTCCCAACTTAGATGATGAAATGAAGAAGTTTTGAAACTGAACATTTTTTTTTGTATAAATTTGTCATATGATCAGTGTTTAATAACATTTCACGATTGTAAGGATTTTCAATTTTGGTTAATTGACTTGAAACTGTGTTAAAGGCACTACCACAGTAAATTTGTTCGAGTAAAACGTTGATAAATACGAGTATTTCGTAAGCAACTGAAGCCAGAGGAAAAAAGGCGCGATCTTAAACGAAGCAGTCTTCTGGATACGGTAAACAGAACACAATTCAAAGTAAATGCACTAATGTAATGAGGTTAAAAAAATGTAGAGCGATATCATCTAGTGGGACTTCTATATATAAAAAAAAAAATTTAGTGCTCATTGTCGGCTCCCCGCCTCGAATTTCGCATATCTCTACATACTAACTCAATTACTTGAAAATAAAAAAAACATATTTTTATGAACGACTATACATCAGATTAGGGACATGGCCACAATGTTTTAAAAAGCAATGTTTTATCAGACCTTTGATATTATATAAAAATTCAATGTTCCCCTCCCGCAAGGGCCAATTATGAGGTCCATCTCTTTCCTCTTCACTTTAGTAAAAGTAGCACGTTTCGAAAAAAAAAAAAGAAAAAAAAGGTGTGTACTTTATCACTTGAGAGCGGCAATTCTAAAAAGTTTATCACCACAGACTTACCCTGTCACTTAAAAACATAGACAACTGACTCAGGAATAATCTAGAAGCTAGATCTTAATCATTTGACCAAGAAGCACGACTCAACTGTATTATGAGCAAAATTTGATTGTGGGAAATCTAGATCTAGATTAAATCTATTACAAATGCAGGTGAGAAGAAGAGACGCCGTTTAAGACAATCCAGATACTTAGCAGCAACACTCAATCAAAATCAAATCCCCCAACCGCACAACCACAAACAAAACTTATCAACGATCCATATATAGGCCTACTGATACTGGTCCAAATCTAGATCTAGATCTACGACAAAGTGAAAACAGACATAGCTTTAGATCTCCACAACGAAGACACAGTTTTAGATGTGCTACACCATCACGAAAAGAAGGTAGTGCTACACGGATTAGATCTAGATGTGCATCACCCTTAACGCCTCCACCTGACATCAGTCAGGCAGCTTCTACAGTTACACTGCAAACTGCCCCAAACAATAATACAGCACTTAATCAACCATTTTCTGTTAAAATAACATCAATGCTAACATCCTTCAACTAGTAATTATAATTATAAGGACAGTTCCATCAGGCGAAAAAAAACTTTCGGACAAACATTTTTCCTTATTTGATAATGAACCAAAAATCGTCATTGTCTATGCTGGTGTGAGTGTAAACACTGTTTCGTGTAAATATCGCTGTTTAAAATATTTTATAAATGAGAGAATACACCATACTACTGATGACGTGTGACACATTACAACTAAGAATTTGATTTTTTGTTTTATTTATTAAAATGTTTTAAGGCAATATCTAGAATTACATTTGGTGTGCAAAGTAAGGTCATCGTTTTTATTTAATTTCATTCTTTGGGTACAAATCCAAATTTAAAAAAAAAGAAGCTTGAATTTTGTATGAACCCAGACACCCAAACTATTGCTTTACTCGACCTGAACCATAATTTTGTGTAGGCCTGCCTCAGTTTTTCTCTTCAGGGGTTTCAAGAATGTTTTTTCCGCTATGCTAATTACTTTCTTACCATTTCCCAAAAATATTTTGTTCTGCCTCTTCTTTTTTAATTGTTAATTCGCCGGAAAGATGTAAAGTCGGCATGATGGGGCTAGGTAGGCCTAAGGTAAGTTACCAAGACTTTGTGTTTACAATGATAAAATTGTTGTTCGGCTAACTGAGCAGTGGAAATGAGCGGTATTGTACTAAGAGCAGATAAAAAATCGCCTTTCATTTATTTAATTTTTTCCGAGTCATAAAGATATTTATTTTAAATTAACCTTTTTATTGAATCCATTCAACAGATACTACGTTCACCCTAAATGCATCGCTCTGGAAAGCTTACGACTCCCATTCGGTGTGCGAATGAGAAGGCTTAGGATGAGTTGTAAGCGGCCGCGATGTTTCTTCGGTTCAACAAATTTGTGTTAACCTACATTAACCTTTCAAAATACGAAACACGAGTGCTGACAACAAATTAAAGATACACGTACCAATATCAGAATAGCACAAAATACTTCCCCCGAAAAGGCTACAACATTTAATGTGATAAATAGGGGTGAAATTGCAAGAGATTTGATCTCGTGTGGAGACTTTTTTCAAGGTTTGGCAACAATAAAAGAGGAGCGGTGATGAATTCAGCAACAAGGTCTATGTCTTTGTGGAAAATGTTAGTTTTTCACCCATTGTAAAATGAACATAATAATTCTCTAGGCTATTATTGCTTTTTTATTTTTTAATTTAAAAAAAAAACTTTTGACATCACGTATTTCTGAAAATAAATATATGTATTGTTGTTGTTTTTTGTACATGTTCTTAAAATCATCGTGTTTTATTAGACGAGGAAAATAAAACAAACTCTGCTGCTAATACAACAAAAATGTTGATTTTTGTGCTTTAACTCGATTAATTAAAAAAAACCCACAATCACTTTAAGTCTGCAGGGCGCTGTCAAAGATGCATATCTTTCCGTTCATGTCTTCTTTTTTACTTTGAGTTTATTTTTGTACGAAATAGATAACGTATTTATTCTTGGGGGCAAGGGGGGGGGGGTCATTTAGTCAGGAACCATCGGCAGCTGGCGGTTTCTGAATACAGCAGTCTCCGGGAGAGATAAAAAAAATAGTAGCCATATTGGCGTCTTTGTGTGTAATCCGCCACTGAGTGAGATTAAAACAAAGCAAAGTAGGTAATTAGGTTACTCGAGGATAGATCACATGAAGATCGTTTACTTAATATTCCATGTTGTTGATTTTTTTTTTACTTCCATTATTATTGTTGTTGTTGTAAGAAACATAACCGATCCTTATCAGATAGCAATTTTTGTTTTCTTTTGTTTAATATAAGGAATTACTTAGGGTGAAAGTCTTTAGATAGTATAAAAAAAAAGTCCGATTATGCAGTTGGTTGTCAGAAGAGACAAAGAAATGTCCTGCTTGGATTCAAAAGTCAGTTCATCTGGAGACAAGTGTGGATGTGTTTTAAAATAAAGAACGTGATCTGCGTCAGAACAAACTTGAATAATAAGATAAGTATTTCATTTTGTTAACTTTAAACATGCTCTTCTGTTAAAAAATCTAAGAGCAAAACTTGAATGCATTCTCTGATGACGTACGTTCGTAGTAATTTGGGTTGTGCATTTTTTTTTGTTGATAACATTGTTTTCTATACCGATTACTTTATATAATGGAGCAGTTAGTGTAGCAGTAAGTGTAAAATTTCACTCCTCCAGGTAAGCCTTTGAACTTTTGTTTCATGATCACCTCCTACTTTGGATAAGCCTCACTTGTTTCTTTGCTATTTTACTCTCACATTTAAATTATTATTTAAAAAAAAGGTGTATGTTATAATTTGATCAGATCAGTATTTTACAATAATATTAACAATTATTGTTTTGTTCTTGCACTCGTCTAATGACCACACTTCTTCTCATTGATAGTATTAATTCTTTTTGTTTCTGCTGCTGCAGTTGTTTCTAGATAGATTAAGATGAAGCAGATCATTCGAATAATTATATGTAAAGCTGACACTTTCAGGTATTGTCCAGGCAGATTAAGTTCGTAGTGGTATGAACCACCCTCTTTTTGAGTGGCAAGGTGATTCAATGCCGACGCATCTATAAGTCGAAGAATATCATCCCACGAAACACAATCATTTTTCGGTTATTTTAACCAATAGCTATTATTATTGTTCGTGTAGTTGTTATTGTTGTTGATGCTGCTGTTGTTCTTGGTGTTGTTGTTGTTTTTCTTTTTCTTCTTCTTCTTTTTCTTCTTCTTCGTCGTGTCTCTCCTGCACCTCTTATCATCTTCAATCATGCATACTTTTCCCGACTTTATAATATTTTTGGGCGAATAATCCTAGTTGTTTTTTTTTCATACATTTTTTTATATTCAGAACCATTAATTTCAGAAGAACTTTAGTCAACAAGTCAACATGAAGATGAAGCTGGCGTTTTGTTGTCTTCTGCTTATGGCATTGGCCTATCACGCGTCAGGTCACATCTCAAGCAGAGAGAAACGTTTTATCGGGTCCATAAAAAAGGCAGTAAGCAAAGCTGGAAAAACTGTAGCCAAGGGCGCAGGCAAAGCTGCAGGTGCTGTAGCCAAGGGTGCAGGCAAAGCCGCAGACGCTGTTGACAAGGGCGTAAACAAAGTTACAGACGTGGTTGACAAGGGCGTGGGCAAAGCTACAGGCGTGGTTGACAAAGGAATAGGCATAGCCGTGGCTGCCGTGGTCAAGGGAGTAGTCCAAGCCGCAGGTACTGTTGACAAGGGAATAGACAAAGCCATCGACGCTGTTGAAGACGGAGTCCAAGATACCGCCAAATTTACCGTCAAAGTGCCCAAAAGCATAGGGAAAGGGGTGAATGGCATTTCAAAAAAGGCTTACAGAAAGACCTACAGGATGGCACAGAAAAGCTTCAACAAGATTGAAGGGCTTGCTGGCAAAGGTGAGTGTATTATTAATATTTAGAACTTGCTGCATTCAAGATATTCTTCAACTTTATATAAAACGAGTGTCGTGGAATAGATTACTGTTTGTTCACACACACAAAAAAGATAGTTGATAACACACACACACACTAACTGTGCTAAGCAAACGAAAGACAAGGACAGAGGACGCATGTCCACTCGCCAATCGTAGTTGGCCAATTAGTTGGTTGCCTACGTCACAACAAGTGGTTTCAATGCATCACCGCCCACTATTAAACTACGGATCGGCCAACTGAAAAAGTTCATGGTGTGCTATAAACTTTCGAAACGTCTAACACGTCTGTGACACTAAACAAGAAGCGGGAGACCGCGCATCGCGATCGATTAGTTTGCCAATCCCGTTCTTATTGGTCTCATTACGAGTCGAACACAGGGAGCCACAACACATGCAGTCTTTGTGATATCCATTTCTGACAAACAACAACATATCAGCTGTGAGCCGACATCAAAATCGGTAGACTGTCGTGGAAAGATAGGGATTATGAATCGTCCAATTTTCAGTCGGCCGACTCGAACCTATAAGTGGGCGGTTGGCCGTGGTAGAAATATGACAGAATAATAATTATTATGCATCAGAATGAATGTTTACAAAATTAGAGTGGAAAAAATGTTCATACAAACTTTAGGAAACACCTCCCCCCTTCCCCCACATACACACACAAATTAGGGCTATTTTTAGGCAGCATCGCTTCTCACTTATGTAGATGAAAATTTCATTAAAGGTAGCACTATTTCAATCAGTTCCACTGGTTGAAAAAATTCAGAACATTGGTGCGGAATCTTTTACAAGCTCTTTGTTCGGCTACTCTCTTGGTTAATGTTTAGATAAGAAGAAAAGCATATATAACGGTGTGAAACCTGTTTGTACTCTACAGATAGTGTTTCGTGCAGCCTGTTCATGATCCTCTATTGTCAGGACTTGTTTTAAAGTATACCAAACTGAATCGGTGAATTATAATGACACACTGGAGTTGGGCTCGAACCTATGAAAATAATCTTTTCAGATCAATATGACAGACACTCGTGTATCGCTATAATTAAAAAACAACAGCTCATAAGAAAAATCGCAGCTTAAATACTACAATTTGAAATTTAGGTTACTGTACAAGACAATAGTTCTTACGTATTACGGGCATTTCCCTTGCTTTAAAAGTTAAAGCTGTTTTCTCTCTAGTCTATTGCTCTATCTCTTAAAAATAACTTGATCAATTCCACTCTTCTCTATCGTTCTGCCTCGACACCAAACCACGTCTATATATCTATTTACCTCGATCTTGCATCGTCACTTGTGTCTTCCTTTTCTAAAGGCCCATGCCTCTCTGTCTTTTGTTTATATTCCAGTTGACTTCGACGGTGCCGTAGATGCGTTGATCGGCATGATCAACTCTGAGACCTCTTACATACTCTGTGAGTTCGCATGCGTAAAATCGGCCGCGTACGTGATGGGTGCTCTCGGCGAGGTGAATGGAAAGATGGCGTGCCCCCTTCTCTGCAAAGCGTATGTTCAAAGATTATCTACAATTCACCAAGCCATCTATAATTATACGTGTATATTTAAAGACAGAAAGTAATTGGCTCTTCGGCTTCAGAAAGCGATTGACTCGTTGGCTTCATAATTATTTAGTGGTCATTTATGTCTATAATTTATAAACCTACTCGTAATTCCGAGAGAGTGAAGATATCTCCGGGTAGTCCAACTTTTATCGTCTTTTTATTTTCTGCTTTACAAGTCAAATTTATGAAAATATTGAGAAGACCACAATATAGAAGAAGCTTATTTTTTGTTGTTGTTGAAAAGATCACTTTATGAGTGAAGCTTATTGTTTGTGGCATTAATATTCAACGTGAATCAAATTGATATGCACTTAACAAAGTCCTTTTTCTTCTCTTCCAGGAGCTTGGCCAAACTTGAAGACCTTGCCGAATAAATATTCTTACAAAAAAATTGTTTTAATCTCTACGTAGTGGTTAACAATTTACATGTATTTCTATTTGGCGTGATTCATGCTTATAATTATACGCCAAAAATGTACAGTGAAGTGGAATTTGGCACGATAACCAGTTGAGTCATGTATTATTTTAACATTTAATATGGGCTGCTTAACTGAACCAATGAGTGTTACAGCAATTTTATCAATATGAAACTGCATATGAAATAAAGAAAGAAACGAGAAATCCAGTATATCAATACCTGATATAGATAACTTTTACTTATATCATGTGTTGATATAGTTGATTTCTTTTTAAGTTGTGATGGTTGAAAGTTACACGTTGTCATGGAAGACCTTTTTGAACAAAGGACCTAGCTGATAAAAAAAAACACAAAAAAACTCTCCTGTTTAGTTTCTTTTTTGGTGAATTTTAAATGAAACACAAACGAAAAGGCAGTAATAAAGATTCTAAAATGTGTCTGTACGTTGATTAATCAGAACTATCTTTGAGGCATTGACAAGCAAGCAATTGCTCCGATTAGATTTTTAGAATTAATAGAGAGGTATTGTAGTTGCAATGCTATAAATGTTAAAGTATTGCTAAAAGAAGTTGATATTTGAAAAAATCTTACCTTAAACGATAAAATCACAGAAGACTTTAATGTACTTCAATCTACCTAATCATTTTTTTTAAAATGTACTAATAATTTCAAAACATACTCCGCAGTAGCCTCATCAAATTTTAAACAAAAATTGGAAGAGCATTTCCAAAGTACATAGAACTCATATATTAAAAATATAAATTTTTGTCTTCAGAGCGGGAGGTCCGCGGTTCAAATCCCAAGAGCGGAAAAAAATATCTGTCCGATTTCGTGCCTATTTGGTTTGTTCGATGTCAGTATAATGTGGCTGGCTGAGACAGTAGTCTCTCCCCGCCTTGTCTCATGTGTGGCAGTGCATAAAACTGTCAGATGTCAGTCTTAGGACCCGTTCACAAAATAGTCTATGCAGTGCTGCCAATAGGCATTTAGCAACAAAACAAACAAACAGTATATCTTTTCCGTTGAAACGCATACATACACATTTTTTTAAAGTATTATTATAGATTAAATGCTATTGAACGGTTTTGATAATTCCATGGATCTGGACTGCAAAATGATTTTAAAAAATAAGAAGAAAAAAAATGAAAAAGAAAGCATTGATCAAAAACTCAGTATCGAAAAATGTAAATGTAAATACTTTTGTTTCAGATCTCGACATCAAAGCATTGAAAGATTAAAGCTGCGTAGAGTGAAGCTCATTTTCGACACTATCGCGTAAATCGATTTAATAAGAGAATAATTGCAGTTGTGTCTACTATATTTGGTACGCCACCTCTGCCGATTGATGATGAGGAATAGCCCATGAATAACGAAGACATTAAAATAATGTTTAAGATCGGGATACTTTTTGGCTAGCTTTGACCACTCTTTTTTCTATTGAAAAAAAAACAACACTATACGGAGACAGGTGTACCAGCTGAGAATCAAACAGCATACCCTGTTTACTATTCCAGAGCATTACTTTTACTGAGCTCTCCTGTTGTCTAGGGTCACGAGACCTGGAGTCTCTCTCCTTTTTTCCTGCTGATTGTACGAATTTAGAGCGGAGCAAGTCGGTCTGAGTTAGTTCCCTTTGATGAAGGTTAGGTCTGGAACTAAGCGTAGACTACATAACTGGGACCATAATTATAGATTTGTATTAAATTCATTAGCAGTCTCACTCAACTTCAACTGAATACAGCCATACTTCAAGATTGATAATGTTGAACCACAATTTTATTGTCTTAGGTAGCCACTACATAACAATGATATTGAATGGTTAAAAAAACAAACACAGAGAGTAGAAGAGTGGTACAATAGACAGTTATTGGGTAAGGGGTAATAACTGGCACAATTATAACTGACGATTTCAAACACTGACGGTTTCAAACACAGTAAATTCCCCGAAATACTACACAATAACCTCTCAGGTCTGGAACAATCGCGTCTTTCATTTTTTTCTTCTCTAGGCCCTATATAGGCGAAAACAGGGGAGACAATGCGATGTCTAGTTTAGTTGAGTCCAAAGTCAGCACTATATATAGGCTGTATTGTTGACGGGCGCCATAGTCTTTTTTCCGTATTCCTGTGCCAAGACTGACGTCCGGCAATTTTATGTGCTGCCACACACGAGACAGGGCGGGATACCATGACCCGTGTCTCACTTGGTCATATTAGACTGACACCTAACCAACCAGTTACAGGGGACGAGTTCGGACAAATTATATATGTCGCGGGAAATGGCCACACTCTTAAGACAAGACAATATAATAATATACAAAGCTCCTACAGTTGAGCATTTTATTTAGTTGTCCAAACCAAACCTCCAAACAACCCAGCTCATGGTATCCCCGCTCTGTCTCATGCATGGCAGCACATAAAATTGTCAGACGTAAGTCTTGGGGTCAGTCGCCGCATTGGACTCCCTTGAGGAACATAGGAGACATTAATCAAATCATGTGCTTCAATGGGTAAAATCTGTCCATCATTAGTTGCAGTAGTAGCTTAGCTGTCTAGATATAATGTATACGAAAAAGAGAGAGACAGAGAGAGAGAGAGAGAGAGAGAGAGAGAGAGAGAGAGAGAGAGAGAGAAAGAGAAATAATAGAGAGAGAGAGAGGAGAGAAAAAAAGAAACAAAAAAATAATAATGAAATGTTTTTAAAGGAGGAATGTATAAAGAGAATAAAGAAGAAAGAAGAAAAAAGAGAGAGAAAGAAAGAAATT
>RQTK01001692.1:11632-36601 GCA_003991915.1 Elysia chlorotica
ATATATATATATATATATATGTGTGTGTGTGTGTGTGTGTGTGTGTGTGCGTATGTGTGTGTTTCGAGAGGCGCCATTGCGACCATCTCACCAGAAAACTTCATCTCGTCTGTTTTTCTTGTGCTGTGTAAAAAAAATTGATTATATACGTATGTATATTACGTAAATTACAAAAGCGCCTCTGAACCAAACATGGAAGTAATTAAATCTGCAATTATCATAAACAGCACAAGGAAAACGAACGAGACGATTTTTTTATTTGCAGCAATGCAACACTTTTATTAAAAGGAACACAAATATAGATCATAAAAAGATGAGTTTGGCTATCGATAATGCCTTTGGTATTATTTTCACGCGTGGTGCAATAGCAGCCAGGCTAACAATAAACAGAACGTATTATTTACACCCGAGGTGGAAATAGACATTGATCTTATTTTACACCCGGCTTGAAAATAGACAAAGGGGGTTATTTTCAGGCGGGTTGAAAATAGACGAAGGACTTTAATTCTCTGAACAGTATCAGGAGTAGCAGATATAGGTCTCTGTGTTGCTACGGGACAAGGGTGAATCTCAGCTTCAATCTGAACTTAGGGGAACTTGGAAGGAATAACCAGTCGCTGTTTAAACACAATACTATATCTAGTATTACTCCGTGCTTTATAGCCTCCTTATGAGTGCGTGTTCATGCCGGAATTTTAGTATTGTTTTCTTCACAGTAAAGACATTAAATCTTTGTGATGCATCTATTCTATCTATTAAGACGCAATTTATAATAAACTTCTTGAACAGTATTTTTAGTAATCTTATATGTAATATTTTACTAAATAGCAATCATTTGTGTTAACGCCGAAAGGATTAGTGGTAAGAGTGCTTGTCTGACACGTATAAGGGTGCGGTTCAATTTCAAATTTTCAAAAGTGTTTAGTTCAAGATGGCTTAATCAGCACCCTTTATATGGTAGGGCTTAGGTTATACTTTAATCATACTTTTAAGAATGTAAGAAGCGTAAATATCGAAATGCTCAATTTTTACAGAGTCCTTGTCTTACGCGTAAAAGGGTGGTGGGTTCAATAATTATTCTAAACCTTAATAAGTGTTTGGCTGAGATGACTCAGTCAGCAGCCTTTTATTGCGGAAGGGTTAAGGTTAGAATCATAATGTAATGAGCTTTAATGCTGAAATGCTCAGTTGTTCGAGTGCTTGTCTTACTTGTAGAATATTGTGGGTTCAATTCCAAACCTTTATAAGTGTTTGGCTGAGATGGCACAGTCTGCAGCCTTTTAATGATTACGGACGGGTTCAGGTCTTAATCATACTTTAAGTTTAATAAGCTTTAATACTGAAATTAGGTAGGCCTACCACAGGTAAAAATTCATAATTTTATGTTTGTTTATTTTTAGCAGATTGGAAAGGCCTTTCGGAAAAATGAACAACACAGAAAATATCCATTCTAGAAATCCAACATAGAAACCCATTAAAAAAAAAAAAAGTTGTGATATTTTAAAATGTATTATTTCTTCGCGAAAATTGTTACAACGTTAAAATAAGTATGGTTATGTAATCATTTTACATGAGCATAAAGATAATAATATTCATATTAAATGGAAACATTTTTGGCAATGCAGGCATATACCTGGTAATTTTAAGCTCTATAAAAATAAAATAAATCTAATTTCTATATAGCCTTATTAATGAACAAAAAAAAATAAAGATTATGAAAATAGGGTTTAGTCATCAAATATAAAAAAAAAAATTTATAGATTTTTAAAAAAAAAATGTATCCATTTTAAGACATATTCATCACTATATCGGCATGCTATATATCAAATTACAGGTACTTTTAAGCTCTGTAATAAAGAATAGCAATGCATTACTTTTATGAAAAGGAACAAAAATATAGATCATACAAAAATGAGTTTGGCTATCGATCATGCCTTTGGTATTATTTTCACGCATGGTGCAATTGCAGCCACGGTAACTATAAACAGAATGTATTATTTTCACCCGAGGTGGAAATAGACATTGATCTTATTTTCACCCGAGTTGAAAATAGACGAAGGTGGTTATTTTCAGCGGGTTGAAAATAGACGAAGGACTTTAATTCTCTGAACAGTATCAGGAGTAGCAGATATAGGTCTCTGTGTTGCTACGGGACAAGGGTGAATCTCAGCTTCAATCTGAACTTAGGGGAACTTGGAAGGAATAACCAGTCGCTGTTTAAACTTTAAGTTGCTTAAACTTCGTAAGTTTTCGCGACAGGCGCGATATAAAAAAAAAAAGATCGAGTGCAAATACGATACGATGTTTATTTTCACCCGTGGTGCAAATAACCACACCGTTTTCGGATGCGCCTTGCGCCTCTCAAAACACACGTGTAAAGACAATAACTATGCAACTTTTATTCAGTTCCATGTTTTTTTTCTTTGTTTAAAAATATTTTTTGTCCAATGTGACTTCGATCCTCCCTCGGAAAGGCCTCGGCCTAAGCGCACAAAACTGGGCCCAAAATAATTAATTTATGACCTCTCAGACCTCGGCACTATAGAAATCTATCATCATCATAACCTAAACACAAGTGGGGAAAACACTAAATAACACCAAAAATTACAGAAGAAAAGAAAATAAGATAAAAAAAAATTAATAATAATAGAAGAACCAGCGACAAAAACCAGAATGACCAAAGAAAAGAAACCCATCTAGCCTGAGAGGATTTTTTTTTGGTATGCTCGTACCAAAAAATCGTGCCACTCTGGTTCATACCAAAACATCCTTCTAAGAATGATCTGGACACAGAAATCTGTGGACCTAGACTGCCACTGTGCTTTTGTTTGTAAGGAAAACCAAGATCTAGATCTAGATTTTTAATAATTAGAAGTCGAAACTAATTTTAGGTTTGTTTCTAGATAGATCTACATCTTTAGTTATCTTTCCCGTTCACATAATATAGATACAATCTAGATCTAGATATTTAAAATTGGATTTCTTTTAAAATCTAGGCTAACTTTTCCAGTTTGTCAGTACATAGATTCTAGATTCTAGATAGATCTAGGTTTCTCTAAATGATGGCTCTAAATATTCGAAATCTAGACCAAGATCTATGTCCTCTTAGATAGGATGCATTGATGCATTTTAATTATCTAAGCCTCTAATTTTCTAGACTAGTCTAGTCGATAACTTTATTTAGAGCTAGAGGTGGTGTATTTTAAGCTAAGTGGTTTATAAAAGCTAGCTATCGTATCATATAATCACCTTTCGCTAGTTTCAGAGCTATCTATCTATAGGGCCTTAAAACATTGAATGAATTTATACCTAGATTTTTGAAAGCTGCAAGGCATCCCAAACTAATCATCTAATGTCTGACACTAATGACTAACAGCCTTTCTGTAGACACTGGCTGTGCTATGGATCAATAAATACTAACTTCCTTGCATCCATGTCCATGAGAATGAAATTGAAAAGAAACGGGGTACACAGTGCTCAATATATCTCAAGCCCAAGTTAGTACACTCAAGGCTGAAAATCCTCCTCCTTTAGGCTGAAATCCTCCTTTTTTAAAATCTAGTTTTGGTCTAGTTTCTTATTTCATCTATTTGTAAGAACATGATCTTATGATGTTCTGAGAACTAAAAATCCGGCTCTTTTTTTCTTTCTCATAGAAATGGATACAAGAGAATCAAGTCAAAAACCAATTTTGTTCTAAGCTTTAGAGTCTTAAAACTAGAAGCGACATATATAGTAGAACTTTTGAGTATATATACTCCCAAGTTGAATATGATCAATTACCCTCCTAGTCCTATGCTCATTGCCGCTTGCGAGTTAGGTTTGGGCTGACTGACACTGAGTTGATGATTTTCAATAGCACAACCCGCTATCTGCTTAAATGATGATGTACCTAGTTTTTATGCTTCAATACAAAATTGAGGAGGTTTCTCCTCATCCATCATATTGCTCTTATTGATTGTCTTTCTCTCTCTCCCCTCATTGTGACTTTACCCTCAGAATTCATTATCCATTTCCTCTCTTGCCATATTCTGTATCTTTTTTATGTGTTGCTGTAATTGTTAGAGTTTCTTGTTCTGAAATATTATAAAAGCTAAAATGTTTGTTTGTAAATTTTACGAAATTCTTAATTAAACTAGTAATAGACATAAATCTTTAGAACATTTCAGAAAGTATAATTTTGAAGATTTTCACCCTTTTCCTAGTCTTTAACGCAGTATGTCTTTATCTTTGTTTATGACCCATTGACGTATGTTTTTTTTCTTCTAATTCTTTAACAGACTATGCTCTAGGCTCAAACTACTCTACATTTGTAGTACCATGTCTGAGAGTGACTCGTGGCCTGGCCAGCTCATACACCAGGCAGCGCTTTACAACAATGAGGAACTGCTGCAGTGTGTTTTGCAGGTGATTTCACTGCGTTCAAAACCATTAGTTAAAAATGGAATTAAATTTGTATCGAAATTTTAAAGTTTGTCCCATACTCTATGACAGAGTTTCGGATAACCTTGAGTCAGGGTTGTGATTCGTTGTTGGCAAACGGCATTGTGAGGTAGCTCTGCTAGGTTAGCACCAATGTCTTTGACACGCTTAACTTTTATTGTGGACAGAGACTGAACCCTGTGCCTTTTCAATGGTGGCCGAATGCATGACCAATTACGCCAACGGCAACCCATATTCATACATGTCAACTTTAATATGATACTTTTCACTAGAAACTTCTATCTGAAAAAGGGTAGTTTTACAAATTAAAGGTAAGTGTTATGAATGTTTCATATTCTCTCTTTTCACTAATATTTAATCGTTTTGAAAGGGTAGTCACACTTAATTATGCTCTCTTTCAAAATGACAAGGCAGGGCAGGTTGATTAGAGTTCAGTAATTATAGAAACATAGCTGTAGTCAAAGCTATGAAAAAATTGTTGACATTTTTCTCTCTCTGAATCTGCATTTTTCGTCTTTTTCTCACAGAAACTTTTTTTTCTTTTCAGGGAGATGAGAGAGCAAATATTAATTCTCAAGACATGTGCGGTCGCACTGCTGTCTACACAGCTGTGTCAAACGATGCCCTTCAGTGCCTCCATATCCTCCTAGATCATGATGGTAAGCTTTCATTATACTTGGTACCCTGCATGAGAGTCAACTTTCACAGAAAGAAGCAAAATAATTCAATGCAACGTAAAGTATATAACCTCAAGCGGAGATTTGATTTTGAATCAGTATTCACAGCCCAAGGAATGTCTATTTTGTCAGGTGCACCTAGATCTCACAGCATTTCACTGAAAACGGTCTTTGTAAATTTTCAATAGTATTGCCTTGATATCTGGTGTTAATATGTAGAATGCCCATTTATTCAGAATGAAAGGAAAATCAGGATAACTATTATTAATTCCAATTTAACAAACTCCGAAAATAAAAGGCCCTATCTGCTGTCTGTCAGACGGCTAGGTGGGGACGAGCTTGTGTAAGTGGTAGAGCATTAGTCTCACAATCTGGACGTTCCTTGTTCAAAACCCACGAAATGTCAAAAATTTATTTGTCTGATTTCGTCCCCTACTGGTATGATTAGTCACTCAGCATCAGTTTAATGTGACCATTGGCGGCAAAAGTCATAATATGTCAGTAGTGTCTTTATGTGGCAGCATGTAAAATTGTCAGACTTAAGTTTTGAGATCCATCCAGTCCCCAACATAGCCAATATAGTGCTGACATTGGACGCTAGGCAACAAACTGAGCCCAGCAGTTCACTCCACAATAAGCATATCAAAACATGCTAACCAAACAAAATTGTGGTCAGAAAAAAAAAACAAAACTGATGACATGGAACATCATGGGAATAACAGCAAACCTGAATTCTAAACTTACTTGTTAGCCAAAAGTATGTAACGATTCTATGTCTTGATTGCTTCTTTAAAAATGACACTTTATCCTGCTGGAACTGTGTGCAACCTTACAGTAAGTAAAAGAAAGTTGATAACGAAGCATTGGGGAACCATGAGTTAAGGTCCTGATTGCTCCTGGCAAATGACATTGTGAAGTAGGTTGATACATGTACTACTTTGTTATATAAATATATATAAAGCAAACATAATTTTATCCTGTAAGCTTAAAGGTTATTCTTACTACTATTATTCTCAAGTTTTGCCTCTTCCTCCTTACCTCTCTCTAAACATCTCATTTTGAATCCTACTTTTTTACTCTCTTTCTTCCCATCCACTACTCTAATGCTCTCTCAAAATACTAGAAAGAAAATAAATCTCCTTACTTTATATTGTGATAAGAGGTGGCACAAATTGTACTCAGATGACAGTTATATTGTAATACTTTTCAAATCCTGAGATGAACAAACACTTTTTGCGCTGTATCAAAGTCAACAGATGTGCGTGTAAGTGTGTTTCTAATTAATAGAGAGAGAGAGGGGGGAGGGAAAAATATGGGATAGGAAGACATGCAGCAGGAGGGTTGTAGGGAGGGGTTGAAAGAAGATCATGAACCATAGATTAATTAAATAATTAAGATAAACCGACGATTGTGGATGTGTAAGGACATTTCTTTACTTTATGATCGTGCTGTGGTAATACTAAATAGGCGTTATTCGCAACTTTCTGTAGTTTTCTCGATTGCTCCAATATATTTATAGCAGTGGTGGTTGCCACTGCACTATCATCTATATATTATCGTATGCTCATTTTCACATTACACACATACAAACCCCACACCACCACCACTCAGACACAAAGTGCTTCTTTAGTATGTAGGAAAAACGCGAATAAAATGTAACCGATGAGCATACATTAACAAATCATTTCATATTCAAACCATGTTAATTGCTAGTTGGGTCGGATGTGATCGTTTAAGTCAAGAGTCGTGGTATCCCCGCACTCCCTATATGTGACTGTGGCAGCTATTAAAATTATCAGACGTTAGCCTTGGGATCCTTCCACAATATAGTCTATATGGTGCTGACGTTTGGCACTTAGCAACAAGCTCGAACTCAAGCCCAAACCATGCCAGGAAGGTCGCCTACCTCGAGGAACTATTACTATGGACTTTGGGTTGCACACCTAAAGCTGACCAATGTCGCATTACCGGCACATGTGCGTGGTACGGAGTAATTTTTTACGCTATGTAATGTCGTGTTTAGCTAAATATGACGCATTTATCGTCAGTCAGTCAGACCAAACCTTGACTAGGTATAGGCCTTCAACTGGCAAGATCTCGAATCACTTGAACAGATAAGTACCGGTAGGATGCTCAATCAATACATATGGGGTGCCATCCACTATATAGCCTATAATAGTATAGTGCTGATGTTGCAACAAGAAACAAACATGTACGGCTGTTTATTTACTATTCTTTGGCTTGTGCATCTCTGTGGATAGACAGCGTTTTATGATTTATTTTGAGATGAACACATTTCTTTCCATTTAGGCCCTTCTGTTTGCCTGTCTCTCTTCTTATTTAGCTTTGCGTCTTCCTTACTGCCTCTATATTAATATACCCTTTATTTTTCTTTCAAGGTTGGGGGAGGGGGGTTAAAAAACAACAACTGGTAGGAAAAACACGAACACGAAGAAAACTTTACCATCGAGCCTACAACTACGAATGCTTGTGATATCCAAACCATGCCAGTTCAGTTACTGGTCGCTCTCTCTCTATCTCCCTCTCTCTCTCTCTCTCTCTCTCTCTCTCTCTCTCTCTCTCTCAAGAAAACTTTACCGTTGAGCATACAACTACGAATCATAGTCTCTCTCTCTCTCTCTTCCTCCTGTTTCTCTCTGTCCCCCCTCTCTCTCTCCCTGTCTCCTCCTCTCTCTCTCTGTCCCCTCTCTCTCTCATTGTCTCTCCCTCCTCTTTCTCTCTCTCTCTGTCTTCTCCTCCTTTTTCTCTCTCTTTCTATCTGTCCCCTCTCTATGTCCCCTCTCTCTATCTGTGTCTCCTCCTCCTCTTTTTCTCTCTTTCTCTCTGTGTCCCCTGTCTGTCTCCTTTTCTCTCTGTGTCCCCTCTCTGTCTCCTATTCTCTCACACTCTTTATCTTCCTCTCTGTTCACACTCTCTCTCTCTCCCTCCCTCTCTCTCTCTCTCATCGATGCATCCTCACCCGTTCTCCCCAAGTACACAACTAAACCCACCTATTTGTCATTTTTATTGACGACGACATTATATCGAATGGGGTCAAAGGTTTTACGTAACAAAAGCCTGGGTATTTTTTTCTATAATTAGACCTGGTTTGAAGAGATAACTAATTGCACTAGAGATAAATTACCCGATCTAATATTATTGTACTTTATGGTGTTCTATGACTGGAGATAAGAATAACGAAGACTCAGGCTAAGTATGATCTCATCCATTTACTGATTTAGTCAGTGTGCTGAACGAGTTCATTAAGGTTGGTTCTATTCACCAGTATGGATGGACGTGTACAATCATGTATGTAGATCTCTGTGTTAGCAAGTCTTTGGATATTTCCCCAAGTGCCGAGAGGAAACGTTATAAGGGTTTGCTTTTTAGTGTAAAATATACTCCTTTCTTTTCACTCGAATGTTATATCAAAGTTGATTTCCATCCAATTTTTTAGCTCTAATACTGCCTACAACTCTACGTAGAACAAGTCTGTGTTTCCGCTCTCGGTAGAATATAAACGTGCTTGGTCTGTTGCTTTTTGCAGTTATACCTTTTTTCTCCTTTTCCTAGAGTGTAAATGGTATCAAGAGGACCACTGTTGGTTTTCTTCTTGTGATCTATTCTTAGGCCGCTGCTGGATAATAGGTTTTCGGTTGTAACGATTTAAAAGTATTGCCCCGAAAAAATGTTTCTATTTCTACCCTGGTCATGTAAGAAGAAATCTCGCGTGTATTTTATTAGCCTCTTCCAGCAGTCAGTTCGTTTTCACTCCCTCTCTCTCTCTCTCTACCTCTCTCTCTCTCCCTCTCTCTCTCACTATCTCTCTCTCTCTCTCTCTCTCTCTCTCTCTGTCTCTCGCTCGATCGCTGGCTCTATCATTCTCTCTTCTTCCTTTATTTTATTGTGACAAAAACTGAAGCACATACAAAGTGTTGACCAATACTTCATTTGGTAGAACGTCGTAAAATGGTTCTCGGATAAACCAGGGACACGATAAAAAACGATACAATAAGGCAAACGGCAACTGATGTACGGTGACAGTACCCTCAGTGTCACACGTTGTGTGTGTGTGTGAGTGTGTGTGTTTCTTTCTGTTGATAAGTTGGAGTCTCCGAGTCTCACCGTCAGAGTATTCCAATTGTCGCTTTTTTGTTGTTAATTACTTAAAGCTTCTATAAATTATTGTAAAATGTTTTTTTCCTCGTGTGACATCTTGACAAGAGGGGAGTACTAAGACAGGGTTTTCCATAACATTTGCCGAAAGGCTGTGTGTGTGTGAGTGAGAGAGAGAGAGAGAGAGAGAGAGAGAGAGAGAGAGAGAGAGAGAGAGAGAGAGAAAGGGAGAGAGGGAGAGAGAGAGAGTTTTGGTTTCCATTTTTTTCAACGTTTAAAATAGAGGCATCGACACCTGAATTTTTATCTATTGTAGGAATACATCTAAAAAAAAAAAGTGGCAACAATATCCGATTATTTGGCATGCAACAGAGCATTCTGTTTTCTCCTCTTTTGTTAATAACTTTCCCCGTTTGATCTCCTTACAGTTGCGTGCTGTCAGTCATTTGTATTGACGTAATGCACATTATGGTAATGCCGCCTGCTTTTTGCACCTGCTCTGCAACAATAATTATAATTGTGGGAGACAAGAGCGGGGCGTCCATATTTCCGCAAACACAAGTCAATTTGGTCCACTGTGTTAATGTTGCTTGGCAAGGGAATACCTCGTTATTTTACTTCAGATCTTTGTATATAACAACTTTCTGGACTGTACCTGTTTGACTTTACTCCGTTGTAAAGAAACTATATTACGACCAAAGGTACGTGATTTGTTTTAAACCAATCTTTTGAGAATAGTGTTTGCTGTTTTAAACTTTGCGGTCCTTAATTTTATTTCTGCTATACCTAATTTCTTACTGTTGTTACTACAACAACAACCACCACCACTACTACTACTACTACTACTACTACTACTACTACTACTACTACTACTACTACTACTACTACTACTACTACTACTACTACTACTACTACTACTTTTTAAGTTTACTAAGTAAAGGTCTACACAATACGTATAATTACATTTAATAAGTTTATCACTAAGTGATGCATTTTATTGATTTATTTCATGTACATGCAGTTTAGTTTCAGCGCCTTATAAATCGCTTTTATATTGAATGACCCTGAATAAGTAGTAAGAGTCTCAAACACATGAATGTGTTTATCGCTAATCGATTAACTTGTTAACGCTTAGGTGGTTCTGTGATTCATTTTTTTAGCTCCACAATGGATATACAATTTTGAATGTATCACCACCCCCCCCCCTCCCCCACCCACACCCGCATATCTGTATAACCCCCCCCCCCCCCCCCCCCCATGGCCTGGTTGAAATTAAAGCATGGGATATTACATTTTTACCTGGCGATAACCGAATAGGCCCTAGCCCTAGTGACTCAAGATAATGATAATTACCGCCAAATGTTCTACTAACAAAAAGTAGACCGTTTTATTTTGAGAATGCAACCTTAAGGAGAAAAATAACTTAAAAAAAACACCCAATAACAATAGCCAGTTGAAAAGTTGTATTTTTCGGGTCATCATACAGCGACTTTACATTTATTTGATATTTTTTTGTTAACTTGTGCTGTAATTGGGTTTGGTTTTCTTTAAATCTATCTTCTTTCTGTTAAATAATTTTTAAATTTTGTTAGAAGTCAGGGATAAAAACGGATAATTTAGATATTTTTTGTTTTACATGTATTATCATACATTGACATCAGAACTACTTGTGCGTTACACCAGTTTCAATTTCATTGGTGCCGTCGGTTTATCCTCCACAGGGACATTCAACTTTTTACGTTCTTTTTCCTTCTCCAGCAAAAACACAAATGAGATTAATAACTTAAAAAAAACAACAACCATGGCAGGGGTATTCAGAGGTGAAACACATGACTTTATATTTTGAGAACAAGCAGAATTAGGGGATCAGCTTTTTTTTTCTTTGAAAAAGATCGCGTATCTTTTCATTCGTATTTAATAATATTTTGCTTTTATACAGCGCACTTCCATGAATTATCATGCTCAATGTGCGTATTTATTTTTCATTATGAAACGCAATGGTGTAACAATTGTAACCGGTGCCTTTCAATGAAGCAATGCACGTAAGCTGTGCCGCTTTTAAGTTTCCTAAAGAGCGAGAAATATATTCTCAAAACAAAAAGGGGGTATTATTTTTGACTTTCAAAGTAATTCTGGAGATTGCGCAAGGATTTATTGGATTATTTTTGACTTTCAAAGTAATTCTGGAGATTGCGCAAGGATTTATTGTCTCCACCTCACACATGCTTTTTTCCGTCCTCATTATTTAAATGGACTTAATGCCAGAACTGGCCATACATACCAAAAGTCAAGCAAATTCGTACTCATTAAAATTTTATTTTAAAGACATAGACACACACACACTCTCTCTCTCTCTCTCTCTCTCTCTCTCTCTCTCTCTCTCTCATTCGACCCGTTTTCTTTTTTCCTTTTTTTTTTTTTTGTTTAACACACACTGACATGATCATAGTTGATGTTTTATAAATGTATCAAATGAATTATCCCTACTTAAAAATAAAGAAAAAAAGTGAAGACAGAGCAAGATGTCGGGGAAAAAAATACGAAGAAACTAACATAAAAGAATGTGAATATGTTGAAATGTGACACGTAAAGAAAACAGCACGGTTGTAGTAGGAAGAGGAAGCGTGCATGTATGCATGTGCGTGCGTGAGTGTGTTTGCACGAGTGCCCAGGATCTCATCTGTCAGGTCTGTAAAACTGCATGTCATCTGACTGACATGCCTGACATGTTGGCATGACAAGTCGTTAGGCTCAGCCTGACTGCACTCAGATCGCTATCTGGATTGACGCTAATTGAACATGTTTTCTCTTGGTCTTAGTGGACCCAACTCCATCTATAGCCTCGTTCTTTATTCCGAGAAAACAGCACTTGCCTTAGTGACCAAAACATTGCTACAATAGACTTGACTCTAAATGTCAGTTGTTCTGGTTTTTTTTGCGAGTTAGTATTTATTATAGCTACCCCCCACAAGGCCATTCAACGTTGCTTATCGGTAATTTATGGTATTTTCCCCTTCGTTTCTCTCTCTCTCTCTCTCTCTCTCTCTCTGTGTCTCTTTCTCTCTCTCCCTCTCTCTCCCTCTCTCTCATTCTATCTCTTTCTTCCCCACTCTTTCTCTCAGCCAACCACACTCGCTCTCTTTCAGCAGATTATTTATTATTTTTGAAAAATAATTGAAAATTCAATTATTTTCTTATGAAATGGATTATATTAATCGAAACTAGAGGAATATCTTTATGATTTATGAACATGTTCTTAATTCCTATAAAATGTTCCCCTAATCTGTCATCAATCAAATTCCCAGTGACTACATCTTTAGTTCATAAATTGTTTCATTCAGTCTTTTTCGTACTTGTACAACTTCAAAAGACTTGGAGGGGCGTAGAGGAATATCTTTATGATTTATGAACATGTCCTTTTATTTCTTTGTTACAGGTAACCAACTGTTATATTAAATTGTCATTGTTGTTTTCACTAAGATTCATTTAAGATAATAGTTGGCTAAAAGAAGTTAATTTAGACCCTCACGTATCTTCGGTTTCTTGCTTATGAACGCTACTAATGAACACGAACGTCACACCTCGCAACGTTTACTGGTGCAGTATTGTTTATACAGTCACAGTAACTGATTTTAAGCGCGTGTGGCAAGTAACGTGTAGACGCAAAGTGCTACATGTATTAAGTCTCATTAATGCAAATAATAATGTGGTCGTTTCGTAATAATTATCTGTGCTGTGCGGGACTGCCGCCATGCTTCGTTATACTAACACGACTGTTGTAGTGATATTGCTGTTGTAGTCACTGCAACACTTTAAAATTACTAGAGACCTTGGGATCGCGGGGCACATAGCAAAACCAAGACAATAGGTTAATCTGCACCGGCGTCCAATCATGGTTCTATCTTAGATTTACGGAACCAATGAGTAATGAGAAAGACTCGTGTCTAAGGGATGCGATTACGTCACAGTTTATCACCGTGTGGCTCGCAAAGCATGTAATGTATGGTGGGATCCTGGCGGATCAGTGATCGCCGTGTGGTAACTATTGTAAGGTTACGAACAGACGATTGGTCTCACTACACGCTTTGTTGTCTTCTATGGATCAGAAGTAAATGAAATAATAAACTTAATAAATAGAATGTTTCCTCAATATTTAGTAGCTAACCAATTCAGGTATAGTTCAAATTTCTTTTGTTTTTTACGTTGTTGACTGGACTGTGTGTACGGTATGCTTTTTTTTTTTTTACACTGTGGTTCAAGGATAGAGCGCACGGGCTCACGACTGAGATCCTGTCACCTTATTGGGATTACTCTACAGACGAACGAGGCAGCTTCGTTCTCTCCTACGAAAAATTAAACTGCTGAGATAAACAATGAGTCTGTTACCAAGTTGCTAAAGCAGGCCCCCATTACTGCAAACCTGCGCACTGTCCATAGAAAATTAAGAATGTTTAAATACTTCCTTCAATCAAAGTCGTGGAAAGGAGCAATATAGAGGCTCTTCATGATAATATTATTATCCAAACCTTGTAATCCTTATTTGCGTACCAAAAGGTTAAGTGAATTATGATTATAGTGATCACCTGTACCTCTTAAACATTTAAAACACCCGAGGTGAATGTGTGTAAAGCATGCGCTTAACATTGGTCAACAATTTTTTTGCCAAAAAAAAGCAGACAAAAAAGGGTTCCATTTATATTTTTCCTTGAGAGAATTGCAATTAATGGTGCTTTTGTCCACATGTTCGTACGTTAAGTATGTACATTTAGTTCTCAAGATAGTATTAGCCAATTGCATTGCTTCTGCGCTAGAGAATTTTATTGTCGTCTACATCTATGAAGAAAGAGCACAGTTTTGCTGTCCATCAATTCATTGCAAAATAAAACAACGGTATTGGACACATGTTTTTAGGTTTTACTCTTGGTCAGTTGCTTTACTTCTCTCCCTGTCTTTCACCCCCACCCCTTTATTTTTTCATTCCCCCTCTTCTCTTGATCTTCTCTATCTGCCCCCCCCCTCTCTCTCTCTCTCTCAATCTCTCTCTCTCTCTCTCTCTCTCTCTCTCTCTCTCTCTCTCTCTTCTCTCATTCGACCCTTTTCCAAGACAGAGCAAGATGTCGGAAAAAAATACGAAGAAAGAAAAATACGTAAAGCAACAAACTGAAATTACAAAGAAACTAACATAAAAGAATGTGAATATGTTGAAATGTGACACGGGAGGAAAACAGCACGGTTGTAGTAGGAAGAGGAAGCGTGCATACATGCATGTGCGTGTGTGAGTGTGTTTGCACGAGTGCCCAGGATCTCAGCTGTCAGGTCTGTAAAACTGCATGTCATCTGACTGACATGCCTGGCGTGTTGGCATGACAAGTCGTTAGGCTCAGCCTGACTGCACTCAGATCGCTATCTGGACCGACGCTAATTGAACATGTTTTCTCTTGGTCTTAGTGGACCCAACTCCATCGATAGCCTCGTTCTTTAATTCCGAGAAAACAGCACTTGCCTTAGTGACCAAAACATTGCTACAAGAGACTTGACTCTAAATGTCAGTTGTTCTGTTTTTTTTGCGAGTTAGTATTTATTATAGCTATCCCCCACAAGTCCATTCAACGTTGCTTATCGGTAATTTACGTTATTTTCCCCTTCGTTTCTCCCTCCCTCCCTCCCCCCTCTCTCTCTGTCTCTTTCTTTCTCTCCCGCTCTCTCCCTCTCTCTCATTCTATCTCTTTCTTCCCCACTCTTTCTCTCAGCCAACTACACTCACTCTCTTTCAGCAGATTATTTATTATTTAGAAAAATAATTGAAAATTCAATTGTTTTCTTATGAAATGGATTATATTAATCGAAACTAGAGGAATATCTTTATGATTTATGAACATGTTCTTAATTCCTATAAAATGTTCCCCTAATCTGTCATCAATCAAATTCCCAGTGACTACATCTTTAGTTCATAAATTGTTTCATTCAGTCTTTTTCGTACTTGTACAACTTCAAAAGACTTGGAGGGGCGTAGAGGAATATCTTTATGATTTATGAACATGTCCTTTTTTTTTCTTTGTTACAGGTAACCAACTGTTATCTTAAATTGTCATTGTTTTTACACTAAGATTCATTTAAGATAATAGTTGGGCTACCTGTAAAGTCTACACCTTTTTTCCGTTGCTAGCCGATACACTTTTTTTGTATCCAAACTTTTAAAATGATCTTTACATAATTCCATGCTCGTGCTAAAAGAAGTTAATTTAGACCCCCACGTATCTTCGGTTTCTTGCTTATGAACGTTACTAATGAACACGAACGTCACACTCCAACGTTTACTGATGCAGTATTGTTTATACAGTTACAATAACTGATTTTAAGCGTGTGTGGCAAGTAACGTTTAGACGCAAAGTGCTACATGTATTAAGTTTCATTAATGCAAATAATAATGTGGTCGTTTCGTAATAATTACCTGTGCTGTGCGGGACTGCCGTCATGCTTCGTTATACCAACACGACTGTTGTAGTGATATTGCTGTTGTAGTCACTGCAACACTTTAAAATTACTAGAGACCTTGGAATCGCGGAGCCCATAGCAAAACCAAGACGACAGGTTAAGGAATCTGCACTGCCGTCCAACCATGGTTCTATCCTAGATTTACGGAACCAATGAGTAATGAGAAAGACTCGTGTCTAAGGGATGCGATTACGTCACAGTTTATCACCGTGTGGCTCGCAAAGCATGTAATGTATGGTGGGATCCTGGCGGATCAGTGATCGCCGTGTGGTAACTATTGTAAGGTTACGAACAGACGATTGGTCTCACTACACGCTTTGTTGTCTTCTATGGATCAGAAGTAAATGAAATAATAAACTTAATAAATAGAATGTTTTCTCAATATTTAGTAGCTAACCAATTCAGGTATAGTTCAAATTTCTTTTGTTTTTTACGTTGTTGACTGGACTGTGTGTACGGTATGCTTTTTTTTTTTTACACTGTGGTTCAAGGACTTCTTCTTCTTCTTCTTCTTCTTCTTCTTCTTCTTCTTCTTCTTCTTCTTCTTCTTCTTCTTCTTCTTCTTCTTCTTCTTCTTCTTCTTCTTCTTCTTCTTCTTCTTCTTCTTCTTCTTCTTCTTCTTCTTCTGTTTTTGTGTTGTTATGCATGCCCAGGAGCGAATTCAGTTTGTTTTATCGAACCGTTATAAAAGTTCCCACACTATAATGCTGTCTTCTTTCATTATGTTCATTCGCAAGTTTTGCCTGTAAATTATACGATTGCATTGACTTTTCGGGGCTGTGCGTTAAGTATGGCAAGCAATTTTTTAAGCAGTCACTGCATGGATAGCTTATATCCACAGCCATTTCCACTGAAGGGCGCAGGGGGATACCAGATAGTCTCAGTAGAGAAGCAGTTTCTGATTTTGATTTTACCTTTGTATAGCTTTTCTCTCTTTATTTTACTCTCTACACATTACAACCGTTGTTGTTTAAATCAGGACTCCGCCCGTCTATTTTTCCTCTCTCTATAGTTTTGTTGTAAAGAAAATTATACTTTGATCCCATACGAAAAACCCATCACAGATAAAGGTAATTTGAAAAAAAAATGTAGACCACAATTCATTTTTTAGTTAATACTCACCTACATTCTGGAAAGAAAGATATAGTTTTACATAAATTTTAATGAAGAGTTTTCTCTAGCTGCTCTCCTTGCTTTTTGTTGGAGCTGTCGTTTTTTTTTTTTTTTGCGGTTGTTGATGAAGTGCCAACTAAAAAATCCTCTGTGCTGTTATCTATTTGTATTAAACGTGTTCCTGCAAAGTATAACTGAAAGCCATATTTTCAAACAAAAAAAAGGGTGAATGTCATTAAAAAAGTTGTTGTTCTTGTTCGATTTTCGTGTTTTCCCCCCTCTAGCCGCCAGCGCCACTAATTACAAGTTGATTGTAAGTTTGGTTTTCATTCACACGACTATTTTCTTAACCATTCCTAGACCCCGCGCTGTTGTGTATTCTACGTAGCTTTTTCAGCATCTATATTTAAATTCTTAGCTCCATTATAAAGAATAATAGTTTTAAGTTGTTGGTCGGCAGTCAACATAGCACTTTCGTTTTTAAAATAAAACAAAACTTCGTTTTAACTTTCGTGACGATTGTGGTGATGATGACGACGATGGTGGTAGTGGTGGTTATTATCATGATGATAATCCTAATGATCACGTTTTTGTTTGTTTGTTTTTTGTTTTTGTCTTTTTGTGTATAATAGTCCAATAATTTATTAGGTTGAACTAGTTATTGAAGCTGCTGCGATGATATGAGATTTTATAATGCCCAGTAATAATAAAAAAAAAAAATAGAGCTACATATTTAACTGATCTACCACAGTGTTTAAAAGATACACTTTTATTTTATTACAGCTGACATGAACATTCAAGCAGGCCCCAGATGTCACAATATGGTAAGCTTCTGTGTACCAGTCTAAAACAACTTTTTACAATTAAAAAATTGAAGTTTAAGTAAACTGAAGGTTGCTTTTTCACAGTGCTTTCACATAGGTCTATTTCTATTTCTCTAACTGTATTTACTTGTTTTGTTGCAATTCACCTCTTACTACTTCTTATGTCATATCCTTTTACTAATAATATCGTTTATTACTTGACACTCAAACGTCTCTGCCCTGTCCACAGACACCAGTGCACGAAGCAGTCATGAACCGGCGCATGGATGCCCTCGCCCTGCTGGTGTCCAGGGGAGCTGACCTGAGCCTCACTGATGAGTCGGGAAAGACGCCTCTGGCCCTGGCCAGGTTCCTCAACCACCAGGACGCTGTGGAGGTTATAGAGATGGAGCAGGGTAGGCCATTAGTTGTTGCTTGAGGTCTACAGTTGGCACACGCACAGAGTCAGCAGCTCGTGTCGTAGCCTATTTTTGGCATTACATTGTGTCCCTCTTTAACAGACACACAGGGTGCATGATTAGTTGCTAAACGCCCAAAGTCAGCACTATATATAATATAAATAGAGGCCTCAACACTAAGACATGATACAGTGCGGAGAGACCTGGACTCTGTCTTGGAGGTTCACATTTTACTGACACTGACCCAACCGGTAAGGGGCAAAGTCCGAGAAATTATGTCCGCTTATGGGTTTTGAACCATGAACATCCTGATGGGGAAACCATCACTCTGCCAGTCTATCTCCCTCTCTCTCAAGGTGGGCGAACATGCAGATTTCATATAGATTATTCCAACAAATACAATGAGAAAAGTGGGACATGCTGGGAAATTAGGCTAAAGGATTGTCTTGATTATGAAATATGAAGACAGGGAGGTGTGGAGGGACATGGCCACCAATGCCAACGGGCTCAGAACTCCATGATAGAGCCCTTTCTTTTGTGGGGTCCTGAAACCCAGACTTGTGTTGTTTTTTAATTATAGGGGAGAAATGACAAAGTGACAACATTCTACATAGAGAAGTACAATTGCTGAAAATCTCCACAATAAATCTTATACTCATTCCAAGCACGACACTTAATCGTTTTTGTAAATTTTCTCCCCATTATTTCTTACTTTTGTAACTTTCTATTTGGACTATATTTGGCATCTCTGAATATCAGTATTTTCAATGCCTTTTCTGTTGTTTTTTTTAACTCAGTAAAGTATAATTATTTTGTGAGAATTTTGCAATGTTGAAAGTAGGATGAGGTAAAATTACCCTTAAAAAAAAAAAAAAAAATGAGGAACTTTTTTAGTTAAAAGCTTCTGTTGATGAAAGTTCAAATGTTTGAAATGATCATATATTAACTCTGAACAGCCTTCTCCCGTTTGATCAATGGTAAAAAAAAAAAAGACCAAAAAACGTGAAGGTTTTTACCTGTTTCAGTGTGTCGTGGTTCATATCCAAAATTAGGATTTTATTTAATGTCATAAACTTATCATATTTTACTTGTCTTTGCCAGAAATTTGATACAACATTATATAAAGTTATATACTTATATAAAAACCATAAAATTGACTTTTAGCACTAGCATGAATCATTACTGTATATCATATTTATTGATTTCTAAATACTTACTAAAAGCATGAAGTAGAAATTTTACACATATAAAATAACATGTTTCTTTCAAAATCATTCAACATTGTAGTATGAATTAATTAGAAGGTAGTTGATTTTTTACTCAATTAAACCTACACGTCCAGTTTTTTTTAGCAGGGCAAATAAAATGTGCAAAGGCCTCATTTCAGCACAAGAAAGTCACTTGATAATGAAACTTTGCGTCTACTAAATAATCGCTTTAAACCAAAAGAGACATTGCGGTTCAGAGTCGAATGAGAATTGAATATAGTTTGTTTTGCTTGAAATTCTTCATTGTTTATGACAAAAAAAAGAGATTAATATACCCCTTTTTCCTTCCCAGAAAAAAAGAAAGGCATGCTAGAACAGTTATCAGTGGGTAAGCTTTTCTTTATCCATCAGGCAAATCAACTGTTTTCCTGCAATTTTCATAAAGTAAACATTTTTTTTCTCATATTTACTTGCATCTGTTTTTATAAATAACTTTTATATTTTCGTTTTTATAAGTTTGTAATGTGGTGTAACCTACCGGGGAAAATAATTGTGTTTCAAGGACATTAGCCTCAAGGACAGAAATTAAAGTAAAGTAAGAGAAATGAATTATTTACCTTTTTTCAACCATCTAAACTACCTGAGCAGGCATTCAATTGTGAAAATTTCCCATTCACCTTAAGCAAGATTTATTAAAGTTTTTACCCTTTTCCAACCATCTGCAGTTTTATCATCTTCATATTTAATGGGATCCACTTTAAATCGCCCCACAAAATGTTCAAATTGCCTTATGTCCCTTTTTATTGTTTTCCCTTACTATATTAGTTGTGTTATAGATAAAGTGAACCCTTGCTTTAAGTCAGCACATTTTTTGGCCCGGTTCCGTTGACTTGAGTCGCACTCTGTACGAAGAAGAAGAAGAAGAAGAAGAAGAAGAATATTTATTGTTTAGGAAATGATGCGTCCAGTAAACATTAAACTGAAAACATAAATATAAGAAACAGTAAAAAAATGTTAAAGTGAAAGTGCAAAAACTACTGAGCTTACATTCCTAAAGGTGACAACCCTTTGGTGTCCATGTTGATTACACGTTTTTTATATGGCCCAAATTTCTCCAAAAGTTTGTCCACCTCCTCAGTGGATCCTTTAGCACATGCCTCACACAGCTCTGTAACAGAGAAGAGCCACATGGAATTTCATGTTTACTTTGTTTATCTCTGCTAAAAAAAAGATTTAATCCATAATATAATCTATATTTGTATCTTTGTGTATGTAAAAAGCAATAAAAAGTCACAGAGACTGATATTTAAACCATATTTAATATTGTATGTGAGTGTGTACAGAGTGCGACTCAAGTCAACGGAACAGGGCCAAAAAATGAGCTAACTTAAAGCAAGGGTTCACTTTATCTATAACACAATTAATATAGTAAGGGAAAACAATAAACAGGGATATCAAGCAATTTGAACATATTGTGGGCCGATTTAAAGTGGATCCCATTAAATATAAAGATGACTGCTGCACCTGGCCTGCGAGTCTGGGAACAATGACGTAGTGACCGTGCTGCTGCAGGTAAGGACTGGGGCGACAGGTTGTTTGTAGTAATAATATAATAGTAATAGTTGTTATAATAATAATAATAATAATAATAATAATAATAATAATAATAATAATAATAACAACAATAATAATAATAATTATAATTATAATAATTAGTAATGTTCACTTATATATCGCTTTCCCTAAAGGAAGCTTTAAGTGCTTTCACAATATATAAATTATATATATGTATACAAAACAAGGAAAACATTTATCTAAGTCAGGGTAGAAACAAGAAATAAGTTATACATGGAGTGATCCTATGGGAAGCGAAACACAGAAAAAGTAGTGTGATTGGACAGCAATGTACATATAATGGTCCACACGGGAATACTGTGGGAGTATCTTGCTTGTGAAATGGAGGACAGAGAAAGGTGGAAAAAGCTAGTCTTAGCAAATGTTGGACTGCTGTTGCAAGAAAGATAGATAGTTCAGGCTGGAGACATGCTTATTCGTTTTGTGCAATATTCAAATACATTTTCTGGTTAATGTAGAGTGGAAGCGAATGTTTTCACCAGCATCGTGTAAAAAAACTGGGATCAAACTTGGTTACACCAAAATAATTTTTGCTATTGCAACTGGCTGGACCATTTCTAATACAAGGCTTACGTTCGAAATATGTGTCATTATGTCTGTATATTTAGCACACTATCTCAAAGCAATTTTGTCTTTTCTATATCTCCTCTGTACGTACAACTTTCTTGTCTTTTCCTCCCTCCTCTCCTTCTCTGTCACACACTCTCTCTTTCACCTTCTATCTTTCGTTCTTTACCTTTTATTATATTTTGTCAACCCCTTACTTTTTAAAAGTTCATACATGATGATAAAGTTTATGTGTTGCAGTCAGTTGCTCATAATTGATTTAGCCATTCAGAAAAACAATTATTACATATTTTTCATATGACATATTTTACGATTAAAAAAAAAAATGTACAATTTAGGACTTTAAATCTGCCAACAATAAATGTTTTGAGTTTAAAACATAAATGAAAATCTAAGTATTTGCTGCTACTTCATTTTTTTTTCTTTCTACTTCTTCAAGACTTTCCTAGATTTAATCTATGTGAGGTCTGTGGACCACCAAACTCCCCTACACTCAGCTGTAACCAATAACAAGGTGGAAACGGTGCGGCTCCTTCTGTCCCACACCTACACTTCGTCAAGCCAGCGCCTGCCGGGTCACCAGGTTGATTCGGCCGCTGGCAGTGGAGCTGAGGACCCTGCGTCTGCTTTAGAAGGCTTATTGGAAGTCAACGCAAGAGATGCCTCAGGCGACACCCCGCTACACATTGCCTGCAGAAACGGATACTATGAAATTGCAGAGCTCCTCCTGAATTTCAAAGTGAAGATTCCACTCACTGGAAAGGAGAGTAACCTTCGTGTTCCCCACACCTCGTCCTTCACCTCCAGATCTGCACTTCTGGAGATGTCAGGCAAAACTGAGGAGGATCGGTATTTCTGCAGTGAAGCCTTGTTTGAGGATGACACACCGGTTAGTCACGGTGATAAGAGCGAGAATAGCTCTCGGGATATATCGCCAGAATTGGACAGAGAAAATGGACTCAGCAGTGAATCAGACTATAGCCCGACATGCCCTTTCCCAGCCTTGCCACTTCATGGAGAAAGACCAAGAAAATCCTTCTGTTATCTTTTTCCAGTGAAAGTGAACATACTTAATAGCAATGGATTTTCAGCCTTTCATACAGCCATTAGATACAAGCAGCCAGGCATTTTGCAGAAAATTCTGGCGGCTAGAAGTCCATTACCCAACAAGATACAACTTAAGACTGGGGAGGAGTCCGTCCTGATGTTTGCTTACTTGTACCGCAATGTTCAAGTCCTGCAACTTTTGCTGCTTTATGGACATCAAGATGTGGAAAGCAGACTTCTTTCATCAGCATTTTTGTCAGAGGTACAAAAGCTCATGTTAATAATCTTTTTTGTATAACTCGCAATGAAATTTATGATTACAGATTTTTGTTACGTTGGTGGAGCAATGCTGATGATACTATAACTGTCCCAGTGGAAAGTTGCAAGTTGTTTAACTTTTAGTCAAAGCGCAACTTTTTGCAACATTTGTAATTTTGCATTATCTTGCAATTTTTAACAATTTTAAAGGAAATTTTAGCAACTTTTATTTAAAAAATTGATTAAAGCAATCTGTCAGTCATAAACATTAAAAAAAATTGTTGGATGCCTCAAAACAGTGACCTTTGGTCCACATAATCTGGCTATTTTTGTATATAATAGTTGAAGGTTTCTGTTTGCCTACATGCCATTAGATTACTTTACAGAACAGCATTTTACATACACATCCGTAGATAAAGAACTGAATGATTGGGAGCACTTTCATGGCTCAAAATTGGGCATAATTATTAGGGTTATGGAAATGTTACCTGGAAGAAGAAACCGATAAAAACAAAAGTCATTTCAAAATTAATTAATACACAGAGAGAGATCTCCAAAGACAATATTACGTAGCTTAAATGTTAATGTACAGACATACATTTTTTCCACTCATCTTTCTCCACTTATAAAAGTCACACATTGTTTTCTCTGAAACTTGTTTTGCTCTGATACACATTTTTCTCTTTGTTCACTCCAATTCAGGACAGTGAAGTCAAGAGTCTTCTCCTGACCCACAAGTCCTCGCGTGATGTGGCCCACAGCCTCAACAAAACTGAGATGCGGCGCTTGTCTTCTGCCCTGGCCCAACTTTCTGCTGTGGAGACAGATGCTGTAAGATCGACAGATCCAGAAACTGTGGAAGAGCAACAGTCAGTACCTTCATCAAAAGACAATCTGGGCTTTCCTGTGCACAGTGATAAAGATGTTTTAACAGAGAGATCTAAAAAGAGTGTGAAAGAAAAAGAAGCAGAACTAAGCCAAGCAGAGAGTTCAAAGTTAAGACCTCCAGATTTTTTCGCGAAGTCATCTTTTCGATCAAGGGGGTCATCCTATGACCCTGATTATAAGCGCAGGTTTCCGACAGTCGCTGTGGCAATGATGTGGGATAGCATTGGAATGTTAAACTCTGTGGAAACTTTATGCCTAGAAGAGGCGTGCCGCCTGCACAACCCGATGATGAGTCTTGACCTGCACAGGTCCATCTATCTGTGTGCCATTACAAAGGTGAGTGTTCGTTTTTTTTCAAAGCTATTTTAGCTATTCTACTACTACAAAAACTACTAAAACAACTAACACTACAACAACTACTACTACTTCCACTACTACTCCCCTTTGGAATTATTGTTAAGCAGCTTCTGCTTGAAATCGCCTTAGATACAAACTCTATTGAAGAATACAAATTCTTGGAAATCCCTCGCTGGACGCTGGAAAGACCAGGAAGCATTCTTGACCTGCCAGCTCACCAGAAGGACAAAACTCCTCCAGAATTATATAGAGAAAAGTTTGAACAAATCAAAGAAAATGACTCAGACCATTATTTACTGTTCACTGACGAGTCTAAAGATGCATTGGAGCTGCCTGCAACTCATCCTCAGCAGATAAATGCTGTGGGGTGAGCGCGAAGGCATTATATTTACTGCAGAGGCAGTTGCCTTGTGCATGAGACTCGACACTGTCTCCACCTCAAGAAAAGACAAATTTTTAATCCTCTGACTAGCTTTCCTTGGTGAAGGCGGTCAGAGACAAATTTGAAAAATAAAAAAAAATTCTCTTGACTGTCCATTTTTTGATCTGGAAAGAAATCTGTACCAGGCTTGCAAACCAGTAGAGAGCATAAGTATATACTTACCTTATTCCTCAGCGCCTACTGAGGTATCTGAAGTACATTGGGTTGTATAATAAGATTTAACTGTGATAATCCTACACATGGATCTTTTTAACTATTGTATGTACCTTTTACTTTTAACCAACTTTTTAGTGCTTTTACCACTCGGAGAGATGAAGTCACCTTTGCTACTAGTATAATGTATTAACTGTTTTAGAACATGATGGGCACAATAATATTATAGCAGTTACCGTGCTGTCGCGCCGTAAAAACAAACTTACTCACTACTACTACTACTACTACTACTACTACTACTACTACTACTACTACTACTACTACTACTACTACTACTACTACTACTAC
>RQTK01001692.1:36873-53897 GCA_003991915.1 Elysia chlorotica
CTACTACTACTACTACTACTACTACTACTACTACTACTACTACTACTACTACTACTACTACTACTACTACTACTACTACTACTACTACTACTACTACTACTATATACACACTTCTACTGCTACTTGTTATGCTGCTGCTGTTCTTATTTAAAAAAATAATATTTTTTGGTGGTACATATGGAGCAGCAGTCAATTTATATATTGTTTATGTTCATATTCTTGTTACTTGTAGGTAACACCAAAAGAGGATTTAAAAAAAAAGTTGTGTTTAAAAATGATAACTTTTCTGTTTCAGGTGGACATCTCGAAGAACAGCTTTGAGCAGCTCCCACCTGTTCTGCTTGGCCTGCCGTCCCTGGCGATCCTGAAGGCGTCCAGGAACCTCATCTCCAGCATCTCTGATGACCTGGCAGCCTCCGTCAACTTACCCGCCCTGGAAGAGCTCCATCTCAACGAGAACAAACTTACCTACATTCCAAAGTAATTGTATTTCTGTGTTTTCTCATTTGTATCTCGGTGGGCAAACTGGCTCAAATGATAGAACATTGGTCTCTTAATGGTCAAATATTTATTTCTCCTATTTTTTTCTCTTATTTGAATTCCACATGTACATAAAGATATAATGGATATTTTTCTCTTTTTCCCCTATCAGATTTCTATTCCATCTTCCCATGCTGAAGTACCTGGACCTGTCTGTGAATCGCTTGACGGAACTTCCTGTGGACATGTGGGAGACCCCTGCTCTGGTGACCCTGCGTCTGTCTAGCAACTTGCTTACTTGTCTGCCGACCTCTGTGACCTTTCACCCGGAGTGTCAAGGGTCAGGGTCAAGCCAGCACATCTCCAGGTGGCAACAGCAGCAGAAGGAAGGTCGGCACCGGCGAAGATCCTCCTCGTCTTCCTTCCAGTCTCAGTCAAGGCTTTACTCGCCATCCTTGACCGGGGCGGCATCAGGTTACGACACCGGTTGTGACACTCCTATCTATATTATAGCGGCCAATGCAGAGGATCCTGTGGACTTTCTACCGCTGTCTCCTCAAGGTACGGACAGGTTATGTCATTAAGTTAAACATTAAATTTAGAGGAGGCAGAATACATAATGTTCTACTCTAGACAAGACACACTGATCTATATCATAGCGACCAACACAGAGGATCCTGTAGCCTTTCTACTGCTGTCTCCACAAGGTAAGGGTAAAACATTCAGAGTCTGGACAACTCAATATGACATCAAGTTAGAGTATGATTTAGAGGAGGAGGACTACTGGGATACGAAGTAATCTATGATATGGTATGTGACACACCTATCTACATCGTAGGGATCAGTGGGGTCAATGCGAAGGCTTATGTGGACTTGTTGGACTTTCCTCTGTTGTCTCCATGAGGTAAAGGTAAAACGTTAAGAGTATTGACAATTCAGTCTGACATAAAATTAGAATTTAGTGGAGACAGACCACTGGTATACAAAGTAATCTTTGATCAAAGAAGGCAGAGATCTCTTATAGTTTAAGGTCTCAAGAAAGATCATATGAGACAGAGCAACCCCAGAGCGAGATACTAGCGGCCTTATTATTATTCCTGTAAAGCTGTGACCAATCCAGCAGGGAAATTATGCAGTAGTCAGCGTGGGTGTTGAACCTATAACCTGTAAAGTAGAAGCTGTACGCTCCTTGGTCCATGTATCAATTTTATGTAATTTTTTTTTGTTCTTTGTTTTTTTTTTAATGAAAGAATTGACAATTTATATAGCTTTCACTGATGTGTTACGTGACTGTGTATAATATTTGCAGCTCTTTTGGTAATGTATTCTTTTGAAGCTTCTTTAAAGAGAGGGACAATTTTACCTTTATTTTTTTAGGTGTCTTTTTTTTCGGTTTAATAGTTTGTCTTTGCTGACATTGACATTAACTGTGGCCTATTTTTTTTCTCCAGAGGTGACAACTAATCCAGTTGTGCGCGTCAACAAGTGGGGTACTGGTGTGACTGTGGTAGACAGAGACCCGTGGAAGGGTGTTGGGATGCCCTGCTCTGGACTGAAACAACTGTGGCTGAATCGCAACAGATTCAAAAACATCCCACCCTGTCTGCCTTGCTGTGCACCCAATTTAGAGGTAGTGAAATCTTAACATTCGCCAGTTCTATCTTTGAGTTTGCGCAGCCAGAAATTATGTTTGTGAAAGTATAGAGGAGTAGATTAAGATTTTGATATTGTGATTCATTACAAGGTATTCAATATCTGTAGATATGAGTTTTCTTCTCTTTCTTTTCTTTTTTTTTTCTTTTCTTCTTTTTTTTCGGTTTTCATTGTATTTACAATATCATCATGTTTATTTATGAGTTTAAAAAATTGTTTGGGGTACTTTTTGTTGTTTCAATAATTTTTTTTTTATCTCATCAGGTTAAGATATGAGTTTTTATTTTTTTATTTATTTTTTTTTTTGGTGTGTTTTCTATCTCATAATGTTTAATTTTGAGTTCTGATATTTTAAAAAAAAAATTTTTTGCTTTGTTTTAATGTAGTTTACTATCTCATCAGGTTTAGGTATAAAATTTTTTTTTAAATTCTTCTTTTGCTTTTGTTATTTTTTTTTTTTTTATTCAGGTGTCTATCTTATTAAGTTTAGGTATGAGTTTCGATTTTTTAAAATTTACCTATGCTTTTTGTTGGTATTGTTTCATGTTATTTATAATCTTATCTAGTTACGGTGGAAGTTAAGTTTTTAAAAACTTTTTTTGGTGTGATTTAATGTAAATTTTTATCTCATCAGATATTGCTAGAATTTTTGTTTTTTGTTTTTTTTTAAATGTTGCTATTTTTCTCATGTAATTTTTCTTCCTCATCAGGTTCTGGTGATGTCGGAGAACCCACTGTCCTCAGTGGGTCTGATGAGTGACTACCCAGCGGGCCTGCTAGAGCTGGACCTGTCGCGCACAGGCCTGGTCTCCACTGACCAGTGGAGGCTCGGAGCTGACCCAGGCCCCGACATGGTCTGCTATGCTCCTGTGGCGAGGTGATTTGTTTGTAGAAGAGAAGTTCTAGTGTGTTAGATACAAGTTCTAGTCCAGTGTTTAGTCAACTTTTGGAACCTATCCCATGCTTTCCCCAATGCTCATTATACATTTCTGTATATCCTTATTGAAAAATAGACTCTGAAGGATCATTTCTTTAATGCTGTTTTCATACTTGTTCTTGGGTGATTAAAAGAAAAATGTTCAAGTTCATATAATTATGCTGAATTAATATATAATTTCCTATGAATAGAAAAAGAATTCTGCAAATGAACCCTTATGTGATCATTTTGAACCATATGTGCATTATGACTTTACATCTTCATAAGATAAACCTTTACCACCCCATACGGAAATTTTACCTTCGCTGTGCATGTATATTAACCCCTTCTTGAACCATATGCTCTTAAAATCATCAAAATTCACATTACAAGAAATTAAACATGATTGACTTTAACAACAGTAATCCATGCTGGCAAAGAAGCAAAAATGACTTACAGAGCGTTCACAGTCTCAGTTGAACATATTGCCTTTCCCAACAGCTTGCAGTCGGCTAAGTGTTCAGTGGTCTCTCTGGACGGCAGCTTCAGCAGTCCTGGCACAGGCTGGTCTCAGAAGCGGAGCAATAGTGTGTCGATGGGAGGATTTGAGATGAGTGGAAGTAAGTTTAATCTTAAGTAAAAATTATTGTGTCTATTGGAAAAAAGTAAAAAGTAGCATGTCAGCTTGAGGATTTGGTATTGGTGCAAGTAAGATTAATCGTAAGTAAAAAGTAGCAAGTCTGGTGGAAGAGATGAGTCTCCAGTAACAAGTAGCGTGTGAGCTCTAGGATTTGAAATGGGTGGCAGCAAGATTAATCTGAAGTAAAAAGTTGTAAGTCGGGTGGAAGAGATTAGTCTCCAGTAACAAGTAGCATGTGAGCTCTAGGATTTGAAATGGGTGGCAGCAAGATTAATCGTAAGTAAAAAGTAGCAAGTCTGGTGGAAGAGATGAGTCTCCAGTAACAAGTAGCGTGTGAGCTCTAGGATTTGAAATGGGTGGCAGCAAGATTAATCTGAAGTAAAAAGTAGCGTGTTCATTGGGGTATTTGACATAGGTGCAAGTAAGATTAATCGTAGGTAACAAAAAATCAGCGTGTCTGTTGGAGGATTTGATGTGGCTGGAAGTAAGATAAATGTTAAGTAGCATGACCACTGGGGTATTTGACATAGGTTAAAGTAAGGTCAATCTTAAGTAAAGAGTAGCTCACGGATCGGAGCACTTGACATATTTTGAAGTAAGATTAACCTCCAGTATCACAATTTAAGCCAATTTGACTAAATCTACCACTGGTCGACCAGGATGCACTTTAGCTCATAATCAGTGATGCCAATTTTCCATGAATTTATGAATTTTCAATAAAATAGCATTATGCTATGCCCTTTTAAGCAAAAAGTGCACAGTGCATCTATTTCTGAACCAAATGCAATTTGTTGATGCATTTTAATTTGAATCCAAGCTATGACCATTTAAAGTCAAATAATCTGGAAATAAATTTTGAGAAAAAGTAAAGTTTTCATTTCCTCTTTTTTCAGCAGTATTTCAAACCAAGACAATTGTTTCCAGTGCTTAAATAACTTTAACCCCTTTGTGACAGTTATTTTCAATCGCCATGATGGGCCTTATTCTGGTTACCCTTGAAGAAGGCATTTTAGTAAAATTATAGGTGGTGCTAGTAAAACGCTTAGGCTAATACAATTTTCTTTCTAACGGATATAATTCAAGAGGATTGAAAAAAAGGAAAATTGCTTTGCATTGAGTACCTCTTTTACGCAGCGAAAAACACAACATACATTGCACGTCTAAGCGTCATAGGGAATAGTGATGTACCACGTGGGCTAGTTATCTTATCACGAAAAAATGGACGTACAATGTATGTCATATGTCACGAAGGGATTAAAAGCTTTTTTGTAAACATAAAGTTCCTGATATATGGGTTTTGGGAGTTTTATTCGTAAATAGTGTTTACTTTTCACAGGGCAATCGAATGCAAGATTGAGGCATAAAATTCATGATTTTTTTCTGGGTCCCCTGTGTTAACCAAGCAAGGTAATGGTAGCCAATGATTAGTCTTAAGTACTGTGATAATGGAAAAGTAAGGGCACCCTACCTCTCAATGTTCTTTGAGGAACAAACAAAAATAAAAACATGATCCAAACTCTTGGTTTCCAAATGCTCTCTCAAAGAGTTCGAAACTGACTTTTTATCATTCTTTACCTTCAGGAGGAAATTCCTCAACCTCGTCCTCTCCGGGTCCAAGAGAAATGATGTCGCCGTCCCCTCCCTGTCCTCACCGCGGCCACTCCAGCCTGGTGCGCCTGGAGAAACTCCACCTGTCTTTCAACTACCTCACCTCTGTAGCCCTCACAAAGACGAAAGATTCACCCAAGGATTCTCGCTCCACGGACACCAACAGTGTAAGCTCCCACTCAATTTTGAGAAGTGCTTTTTTTTGTATGAGACGCATGTTAATGCTTTAATAAAGGTTAAAGATTATATCTTGGGAATTTTTTATGGTAACTTTTTTCTTTTTTTTAGCTTATGGCGATCGTTACCGTGAATTAAATATCATCAAGCTGTTAGTAACATAACTATGCCACAATAAAAAATTAACATAATTATACCACAATAAGAGGTTCTTAAGAACTTTCTATCCTGCAAAAAATCATCTATAAAAAGCCCTTATCGGGACATGTAGGATTTATAAAAAGAAAAGCAAAAAATAGGGGTTTAATGACATTGCTTATTGCACCCCCTGTTCAATAGATTGATCCCTAGGAAAGCTATTTATCGTTTGTATCGTTAATCAGTTCCTATTTTTTTTTAGTAAGGGGATAGGGGATAGGCAAGGTATTTATTCCTCCTAAAACTATTGCTGATAAAAAAAACATTTAACACATGCAGGAAATTGGTGACAGGTATCGACCCCCACCCCCACCTTTTGCTCTAAATAGAAAACAAATATGCCTCTATATGATGTTTTTACTTGTCATTCTGAACCATCCTTTAACTTTGCTTTTTTACTCTTAGATATGCAGCATGGAATCAGAGGAAATACAAGGTCGCTTGTTGTTTCCACACATTTCTGAGCTTGACCTAGGCTGCAACAAGCTGACTTCCCTTTCCCCTGATATTGGAGAACATGTCAGCTTAAAAATCCTAACATTAAGAGGCAACACCAAACTGAAAGAGGTAGATTTCCTGATAGCAAATAATGGATTTACAGATACACATAACTTGATGATTGGCAATCATTATTATATTATAAGAAAATTATTACAGACTGTAGTAGTGTACAGGTATAAACATCAAATTTAAGGTATGGCACAAAAAATCATGTATTAAGCTATTATGAATTTATTTAAATCATATTGTATGTCATAACGAAGTAAAACCATTAAGTGTGCTATCATGTAGTAAAAAAGTATACAAAACTCTTTTCTTAATTAATGTATATACAATCTGATAAAATAAGTAGTAGTTTCGAAAACTTGAAGATGATTTACTCAAAAAAAGAGGAGAGAGTTAAAAAAGATTAAATTTTATGTTGCTTAATTTTTTTTTTTACAAACAATGAAATTAATATGAGATTTTTTTTCCTTGCATGAAAAGGTTCATTGTTACCCTAACTAACATCTTTCATGTTAATATATTACTCCTGAAAATCTCAACAAAAGTAGAGTAATCAGTAAGTTCAATTTCCGTCCAGCTACCTCCGAAACTCGGTCTCCTCAAATCCTTATGGAAATTAGAACTGGAGCTTTGCCCATTGGACGGAGCCATCCAAGATTTCATCTTGAATTCAAGATACCCAGTGAAAGACATCCTTGGGTTTCTTCAGTCTGTTCTGGAGGAGTAAGTTTATAAACAGACTTATTGGCTCCTTTATCATTCAATTATTATTATTATTTTTTTTTAATTTTATTTTAGTCCTTCCACCCTGCTCTCTTCCTTATTCTCCACTTAGGCTATCTATTTTCGAGCTTAAGTTTTAATATAGATTCAGGATGGGTTTTTTGTCAGTGATTTTTCTCAGATCACAATACTCTGATTTTGTGTAGATAATTATTTTAATCATATTTTTTTCGCTCTGTTTTATGAATTCGACTCAGCATTTTCATTACAATATTGTTTTATTTTTACCACCCCTTTACCTATCTCCCACTTAATTGCCTATTAATTTAACTAAGGTTTAAGGAATTTTTAGAATATAATGTGCTTTATTTTCAAATGAATTTCAGATTAATAATCATAAAATCCACTGCTGAAGGCTTTGCTCTTATACAAAAAAATTTTTTTCATTCAGATATTTTCATTATATATTCTGTTTGTTTTATAAAGTTGACTTTTTCCTCTATAGGTCAACAGTGTACAACTCTATGAACCTGATGTTTGTTGGGTTTCACAGCATTGGAAAGACTTCCTTGCTACAGAGGCTGTGTGAAAGAGGTCGCACATTGCAAAAATCTTCAGTAAGAATTTGTGATTAATTTTATGAAAATAGATAAGTGTACCTCAATATTATGAGTCAAGTTGTTGTTAATCTATCCATTTTTTTAGTTATATGGAGTTAAGCTCCTTTTTAAATTTGAGACAAATTACGACTAGAGCAAATATAGAGTCCGCGTCAATGGAAATGGCATTTGTTTACTAACTATTTTGAAACTGAAAAGGGGCTCTTGTCCTAAAGGTTTGGTTTAAATGTTGTTTTGTATATTGGAAGGTCTAAGTCTTCTTTCTCTTAGTAATTTTTTGTGGGCTTTTTTGGCATGAAATATCATCATTCAATATGTAATTAATTCCCAGCTATAAGGGTTTTACTCTTCTGTGTCTGGTGATTTGATAGCCAAATAAATATTTAAATATCTTGCCAAATCCTCGGTTCAGAACAATTCTGCTTCATTCTAAGTATAATAAAAATTACAGAAGAGAGAATTAAACAGTCCTGAAGCGATAAAATGTGCAACGTAAATCGAAATTTTACCTCCTGCTTGGCAGCATTGGCGTGACCGAGTAAACAAGGAAGAGGGAAAGAAACAGACAACCCTGCTGTCCACGGTGGGCATAGATATCAACGAGCTGCTGTTGGAGAAGAGGTCGAAAGGACCCGTCGTCTTTAGAACGTGGGACTTTGGAGGACAGGTTTGTTCATTGTTTTTTTTTTTGCTTTCTGCTCTATGTGATCTACAAAGAGAAATATCTTATGTTTATTTGCATCTTGGCAAGAAAATACTATCTTTGCATATTGATTTTTTAAAATTTATATGATCAGATAATTGCCCTTGTATTGGAACTGAGTGAGATACACTTTATGTGTGTTTTAAAGATGTTTTTTACTACACATTTCAGAAAGAATACTATGCCACCCACCAGTATTTCTTGTCTCCACGATCTCTCTACCTGGTGGTGTGGAGTATCATTGATGGTGAGAGAGGAGTGGAAAGTCTTCTGCAGTGGCTCATTAATATACAGGTATCTCTTCTCTCTCTTCCTACTGTTAGAAGTAACCCAACTTGTTGTTGTTGTTGTTGTTGTTGCTGTTGTTGTTGTTGTTATTTTATTATAATAATAATGATGATTCTTATTTTTATCATTTGTTGTTTCTCATCTTTATTATAACCATCATTATCATCATCATCATCATCATCATCATCATCATCATCATTATAATCATCATCATCATCATCATCTTCACTATAAAAATAGTTGCTGTTGTTACAGTCGATTCAATGGTAACATTTATATTTATTATTGATATTTTACCAAAACTGTTATTATTACTTTGAATACACTCTCCATTTTCAAAACATTTCTTTGGTTCCTTTGATAACTGAAACCAATCAACCATGTCCATACACATAGGCCCGAGCCCCCGGTGCTCCAGTCATCATTGTGGGCACTCACCTGGACATCCTGAGGGACCGGGCCACCCGGCGCCACTACCCAGAAGATTTTGAGGAGTCCATGATGCTGCTTATTCAGAAGATGTTCCTGTCCAACCCCGAGCCAGACAAGAGTGGCCTCCCAAACATTCTAGCAGCGGTGAACGTCAGCTGTAAGACTGGGGAAAACATCCGCATTCTAGTCGACATGATCTATGAAAACGCCTTTGAGCTGAAACATCCGAGTAAGTTAAGGATTCGGATTGAGGTGGCTTGTACTTGCATAAGGCTAATCTAAGAATATTTTTTTGTATACCGTTTCAGATGAGTTTCATCTGTGAAAAATAAAGAGCTTAACCTATATTGTGACTGGCTGAGACAAAAGGTCTGGTATCCGTGCTCTCTGTCTCTGTAAAATTGTCTTTCAGGCATTTGTCTTGGGAGTTGCCAACATACACGGGTTATAACTACGGCCTTGTTGCTTAAAATGGGAAACAAACAAACATAAAAAAAACAAACAACAGTAAACCTGGCTGTGGCATGGTTGCAATAAGCTTGAGGTTACATTTGCAAAGGAACTGTACTGAATGTAATATCTTCAAAAGTGTAAAATGTATCTATGTAAAGAGACAAAGAGACAATATTTAAGCACAGTCTAGTTCAGTCTGCTAACAAAAAATTTTTAATTGCATTGTTATAAAAACTTCATAGCTATATCTCTCTGATCTGCAGTGGTAAATATTTAAAAGCTATCCCTCAGATCAGGAGCAACATTTTACGCCTTTTTATTTTTTTCAAGGAAACCAGAGGAAACGGTATATCTGTTGTTACACCATAAACTATCTTCATTTCAATATTATAATTAAGATGAAAGTAAAATTTCTACCACTGTCAAATCTGCAGGGTCCAGAACGCAGTATCTCATAGGACAGAAAATTCCCAGGAAATACCTCCTCCTGCAAAGCATCGTGAGAGACCTGGCAGTGGAGAGGCTCAAGTCAGACAAAGAGCCAGTCCTGAACAAGTCAAAGTACACGTAAGTAAAACTCATAGTAAAGGGTTTAACTGAATCTGCTTCTTATTTTAATGTAAAGTTGGGTATAAATCTGTTTTAAAAATGTCAGGGAATAGAGAAGCCTTTAGATAGGCTTAAAGCAATTGGATTTAAATGGAAAGTTAGTTTCATCAATGTTTTAGGAATGGAAGAATATTTACACCGGGGCATCATATGTTTAAGTTCGATAAGCCCTTTTTATCAGAGAGGTGGCAATTGGTTTATCTGGATTCAATATTCAATGACCATTTTCTTTTACTAACACTCAATATTTTTCATATGCATTTCTTTTTTTTTATTACACCAAGTAAAAACAAAAGCAGAAGACATTGTTTTTTTACCCTGCATTTCTTAATATAAAATCAAGTACTCACAAAAATGAGTACATGGTTCTTTGAGTTTTTTGCTATATTTTTTTGTCTCCCAGACTCTGTGTACAGAACAAGATGATGGAGCATGGCGTCACTTTCAGAGATGTGGAGGAACTTGAGCAAGCTACCAGGTTTCTGCATGAGAATGGTAGGTCTCTTTCTTTGTTCAGCAACTTTTAGGCTCTACATTCCTCTTAGGTAAGTGTCTCCTAAGCTCTCTCCGCCTTTGCCTCTCTCTCTTTCTCCCTCTCTCTCTATCTCTTCATCTCTCTCTCTTTCTCTCCCTCTCTCTATATCTTCCTCTCTTTGTTTAAACAGCGATCAATCTCTCTCTCTCTCTCTCTCTCTCTCTCTCTCTCTCTCGCTCTCTCTCTCTTTCTCTCTCTCTTTCTCTTTGGGGACTGCAAGGCCCTCTCTCTCTATCTTTGTTTGACGTTTACTAGGTTTCCCAAGGGATATACTATACAGCAACAAGAGTAAAAATGATAGGACTGTCACTAGAAATTCATATAGATCTTGAATGATAAGAGAAGGTACTATAGAGTGTATAGCAGAACCTCTCGAGTTGAATCATATATTGGTAATACAGCTATTCTATTTAAATATATTTAGGACTTCCTAAATTGTTTATGTAGAATGGGTTTTTTTGCTTTTCAGAAAAGCAAAAGAGAGGTAATAAAAAAAATGAGCTTTATTACATGATGGACATTTTGAGCTATATAATTACCTTTTTTTTTCTTCACAGGCGTCTTATTCCACTATGATGATCTTCCTCTGAAGGATTTATTCTTCCTCGACCCACAGTGGCTTTGTGATCAGCTGGCAAAGGTCATCACTGTGAAAGAAATCAACAACTTTGCTCAAAGAGGTAAGGAAGGCTAATAAAAATAGATCTGACGACTTATCCTTAACCTTTTACTTGTGATGTGATCAGTAAGATTAACAAATTTGTGTCATGGTGCGAGATTAACTTCTTAAATTTGAACATTAATAAAACAAAAGAGATGATTTTTGATTTTAGACGAAACGAGGCACCTGCTTTAACACCCCTAAAAATAAAGGACGTACAAGTTGAAGTTGTTGACACATACAAATATCTTGGCCTCACCATTGATTGTAAACTTTCCTTTAACGCACATATTGAAATACTGATTAAAAAAGCTAATCAACGACTATATTTTTAAGGAAATTAAAGTCTTTCGATGTCGACTACAATATTATGAAAATCTTTTATGTCTCCTGTATCCAAAGTTTAATTTCTTTTGGAATAACATGTTTTGGAGGAAACCTATCAAAAGCCCACTCGCAAAGAGTAGAAAAAATAATAAAGAAAGCTTCCCGAATTATTGGCTGTGAACTGACGTCTTTCAAAGACATGTATTTTTTACAAGTAATTAAAAAAGCTAAATGTTTTACATCAGACACAAACCATCCTCTACATAGTGAATACGAAACGTCTAAAAGAAGCAACAGGCTATTATTAAAAAGAGCAAGAACAGATAGATATAAAAACTCATTTGTATCAGCATCCATTAGGCGACTACAAAATAGCTTTAACTAGAGCGGGGCGAACGTTGTCTCCGGGTCGGGAGAATCGCAGTCGGCACTTTGTGTTTGTATGCAGTATTAAATGTATTCTTGTATATGCGTGAAGAGTTGTGTGTTTGAAATCGCTCATTATATTTTATTATTATTATCATCACTAATTTTTATGTCACACATGTACAACTGGTGTATTTATGTATGTATGACCACGAAAAATTTCCCTATGGGATAATAAAGGATTATCTTATCTTATCTTATCTTATCTTATCTTATACTTAACTATCTTCCATCTTTGTTAAAACTCTACTCTCTCTCTCTCTCTCTCTCTCTCTCTCTCTCGCTCTCTCTCTCTTTCTCTCTCTCTTTCTCTTTGGGGACTGCAAGGCCCTCTCTCTCTATCTTTGTTTGACGTTTACTAGGTTTCCCAAGGGATATACTATACAGCAACAAGAGTAAAAATGATAGGACTGTCACTAGAAATTCATATAGATCTTGAATGATAAGAGAAGGTACTATAGAGTGTATAGCAGAACCTCTCGAGTTGAATCATATATTGGTAATACAGCTATTCTATTTAAATATATTTAGGACTTCCTAAATTGTTTATGTAGAATGGGTTTTTTTGCTTTTCAGAAAAGCAAAAGAGAAGTAAGAAAAAAAATGAGCTTTATTACATGATGGACATTTTGAGCTATATAATTACCTTTTTTTTTCTTCACAGGCGTCTTATTCCACTATGATGATCTTCCTCTGAAGGATTTATTCTTCCTCGACCCACAGTGGCTTTGTGATCAGCTGGCAAAGGTCATCACTGTGAAAGAAATCAACAATTTTGCTCAAAGAGGTAAGGAAGGCCAATGAAAATAGATCTGTTGACTTATCGTCAACCTTTTACTTGTGACGTGAGCAGTCTCATATTTAATTTTAATTGACTTTTGTTGTTACTATATGTTGATTCAGTTGAATGTATGTATTACAACTACAATCAAACTAAAAAAAACCCAGTAATTCTTGGGAATTGCCAGAAAAATTGCGTTATTCTCAAGTAATTCCTCTTTTAATCAAGTGATAAGAATAATTTTGGAGTGACTGAATTCTCATGCATTTCCTGAGAATGACTATGTTTTTGTAGTCTGTAACATGCCACATTCACCTAGACCTATTATTGGAATAATCTTTTTTTTTTTTTGTAAGCTTCTCTAATTCTTTTTTTTTTTTTTATTTCCTTGCCGTGACTCAAAGGCGTGATGCGCTTGAAGAACCTCGAGTTTCTGTTCAAGTCGGCCGGAAGTCAGTTCCACTCAGAGCAGATCGGAGGCTACATCACAAACCTCCTGAACAAGTTTGAAGTGGCGCTCCAGTTTGACTCGGAGCATCTGCTTCTGCCCTCCTTGCTGCCCACGGAGACGGAGTTACTGGAGATGGCGCGCAGGAAGAGCGACGTCAGGGTAGGGGCAGAGAGCCTACTTTCTTTCTTTCTTTCCTGCACTTCTTTATGAGCTCGTAGATGATCAGAGATCTGCAATGGTTTGTTAATAGGCCTCATAGTTATGATCATAGTGCTATTCGTTTTTTAAGATGTACAATGATGAAACCTCAGAAATTAAATTATCAATGTACTTATATGTGTGGGCGACTGGGAAAACCCCTGACAATGGTCCCAAAATCAAAAGTGAGGTTTTAATGTTTCTAGATACTAGAAGCAATTCTGAGCATTTTGCTTTTTATTTCAAGTCTCTATCTCAATTAGAACAAAAGTTATGCAGATTTTTGTGAGACGGGGTAGCGAAAAGTCAGTTTTGAGAAAACGGGCATTTAAGTTTCACGAAGCTATAAAACGCGTGTTTTTAGGGAGCAGACAGACAATTAGTAAAAACTAGCTCATGCAACACATGGAAATGCATGCAGAATAGATAAGTACTGTTGTTCAAGCAGAAAACAATGGGTTTTTTTTTTACAGAACATGCATTTCATTACTCACAGTTATCCATTTGGCGTCATTGTTGAGGTGCAGTATTAGCAATACCTCGTCCGCGTCCGCGGCCACGTCCTCGCCCTTGATTTGGTACTCCGGGATTTTTTTTGGCCCTTTTAGGTGGAACAGGTACTGTCTCCTCATTCTCACCATCACTATCTATCTCCTCTGGTACTGGCTCACTGGGCAGAGGGGTGACAATATCCCGTTTGTCTTCTGCCACAAATGGTCGGATTTCCTTGTAGAGGTAGGCCTGTCTTTGTAGACTGAGGCCAGGAGCCTGAACGATATCCGGCATTGCGTTCTGAGGTGGAAACAGCTTTGTAATATTGAGTCTCACTTCCTCAGCCTCAATGTTCTCTTTTATACAGATCACACCAGTGCCATCAAAGTGGAAATGATGACTGGACTTAATACCTTTGATACGACTGAAGTACTGAGAAAGATATTTCGTCCAGTCATAGGTGGGGACCTGGGTTGGGCCGTTCTCTGATCCAACGAGTTTTCCGACATTCATGGCAGAAGACGAGTTAACTACGTCCACAATATCCTGTAGACAGTCAACTTTCGTCAGTCTGTATTTTCTCTTGATGAGGCCAAACCCACCGTCAGGACTGAATTTGGTGTGGCCAGCAATAAGGAAACTCAGGCGGATGGACTGATTTCTCTGCGTGATGCATCTCCACATTAAATACCAAAGCATTTGGTTGTTCTTATTCTGGCCTGCACAGTTATCTGCATGGAGATGTAGGTCTGTTTCTCCCAGGCTGTGGTTCTCCAGATAGTCATGGATCAGCGAGATGACGACATTGCCGCCTTTTCCAGTGCTGTGAGCCTCGTCGATCAGATAGTTCACCTGAACACCACAGCCTTCACTATTTACTCCGAAGAGACCACACTTACGGGGCGTTTTAAAAAAGATGGGGCCTGGTTGCTGGGGATCTGAGGGAAAATGGACTTGCTGAGCAAAGTCAAATGAAATGTGGTGAAGTCCGGGGAACGAGCAGGCGGGATAGTTTCCTAGGGGGCGATCAGCAGGTAACTGCTGCTTGACGGTTGCACATATCTCCTGATAGTATGCCCGTTCAAGTTTGACGACGCGTAGGTGTTCCTGCAGCTCCTGTGTAGTGATAATCCTCTCCTCCTCCTTGTTGTAGTCACTTCTGATCTTATAAGTCAGCTGCTGGCATGTCCAACATAGGTCGCTGGCAGGAGGCATGGTACAAACGAAGGGTACCAAACTTTTCCAGAGGCGCTGGAAGGTCCGAAGAGAGACAGTTTTGCCTGCAGGTTCAGCATCCATTGAGGCTTTGTATTGGGCGTAGACAGTGGCTTTGCTCATGTCAGTCGGCAGAAGCTGGACATCAGACACCCAGTGTTTTGGGGTTCTGCCAGGCAGTTGAATTGCATGGAGGGTTGCGAAATTCAGAATGAATTCAACAACTGCTTTTGTGTCCTTGTACTCTAGGGCATTCTTGGGGAGCTTCTTGGTGTTGCCATGCACTCGGGGCTCCACACCATTTTCCTTGTAATGCTTGATCATGTCCGTGATCTTGTCGTCGCCTACACAGTGTAGATAACGGAAAAACTTCCGACAGACTTTGATGCCCCGGTGCTGATAATCTGTCCTGGAAGACTGGCGATTACTTTGTTGACTTTTTTTGGTCTTTCGCGTCTGGCTTTCCATGTGAATGCCGACCTCAATTTTAGCCAGCAAAGCAATATCACGTTGTTCTGTGGTCAGTGCCAAATACTGAAGTCGACACTGCTCAATGTCCTCAGGGGAAAATTTCAGGTCACAAGGATTGTCAGTGCAGATGCAGAAAGATGCTGGAGGAGGATCAGGTTTAGCTGTGGCAGTTGGATTGTCTGGACGTTGAAGTGGGGGGACGATTGCCTCGGCGAGGTCAGTTGGTACAGGCTCATTAACAACAGTGTTTGAGTTCTGCTCTTCGGTGTCCAAAGAAGGCACATTTCCATCACAGTCGTCCAGGTCTGAAACGACAAAATTAAGCGATTGTTTAACATCAAGTTTAATAGATACGGTTTTGTCCTGTTTTGTGAAATATTCAATAAAGTTTATTAATTATTCTATGTAGGCTGAATGACAATAAAATTAAGCAAACAATCACACTATTATTCACTTGTCAAATTTGTTTTGCTTAAATTTAAAGATAAATCTCACTAAAAGTATCTCATCTTAGATCTACATGACTAGTATTTTTCAATTTTATTCTCATCATTCCGAACTCCAAACGTACAGAATATTTCAACAAATCGTCTGCTAGACCTAGATCTACAAATTCTGAATCATGAGCACCTTATATTTAAATCTAGATTTAATTCATTTTAACAATCAACAATTAAACAATGAGACAAGTCAACAGACTAGAATAACATCAGTGTATCAGTAGCTCGAAGTACAACAAATGACTGTCTCGACCTAGTGGTAGTGTAAGCCTTTGCTGCCCTAATAAAGTAGATTTAGACGTAAATGTAACTGACTAGTTATTTAATTAATATTAGACACATCAAGATTCAGCTCTAGATATAGGGTTAATCTAAAGAACAAGGAAACAGTATAGACCTAGATCTAGACCTGTGTTTACATCGAGAGATGCAGATTTGGAAGGGAAAGGAAAGGAGGCAGTGAGGCTTAAAAACTGTTCAATGAACAAAAAATACCTCACCTTCGTCACTATCATCAGCATCACTGAATTCATCAACATCAAGATCATTTCTTAGTCCAAAATATCCATTTACTATTTCAAAGAAAGCATCAGAATCCGCTGCGTTTAAATTCAACAATCGAGCAACATCAGTATCACTTCGACTCGCCATCTTGGCTTGTTGTGAAACCGAAAACAAATTTCCCGCACGCTAGAAGTTTTCAATATTAAAACTTTTTTTTTGCAAAATCAAAAGCAGATCTACTAATTTTATCTGTAAAAATAAATATTCTTCAGGATGAATTGAGAAAGTGTTGATTTTTAGGTCAATTGACGTTGAAAAAAGGGGCTAAAAGTTGACTTTTTTTCGGTCAGCGGTCTGACACAGGTCAAGGGTACAAACAGGTTGCGCACTCCTTTCTCGAGAAATGTATTTATGCGCAGTATCGTTCACGATAATCTACAAAGAAAGACCTTTCCT
>RQTK01001693.1:0-53303 GCA_003991915.1 Elysia chlorotica
CATGTGGTACCAGAGACTGGATACTGTCTTCAGTGTCTGGTGCAGGCTCTGCTGCTTAGCAGTACGGGATGTTTTCACATCATTGGGCGCGTGTGTGCTCCTGAATCGTACATCGCTATTGTGTCTGTTGTTTATGGGTCTCTCTGAGTCGGTCTCTCTCCTCTCTCCTCTCTCTCTCTCTCTCTCTCTCTCTCTCTCTCTCTCTCCCTTTCTCTTTCTCTTTGTATATATATATTTTGTTTTTTTGTAACCTCTACGTTACAGTACCCTTTTCCACATCTTTTTGTCAAAATAATATTACTAGATCTTTTGAAACGAAACTTATGTTTCTGCTTTCATTTTCATGTTTTTTTCTTCTTTTCTTAATGGTCATTTTGTATAGAACTGCACTCTTTATTGTTATAATTCTATATTTATTAATTCAATTTGTGAAAGCCATTCTCCTAATATTACAAACCAAAACTAACTTTTTTTTTGTTCGACAATTTCTCTTCCTCAGAGACTTCGCACTGAAAACCGGTTGCTGCGGCAACGCATCGAAAATTTGGAGAAGGTGGGTTTGTTATAATTCTAAGACTTCATCTTATCTATTCAAAGTTTAAAAATCTGTATTCTGTAGTGGGTGTTTGGGTCTTTCACTGCGTAAATCCTTGGGCCCAGTTTGTTTGACTATTATTCCTGTTCGGATGTTATTTTGAACATGTATTTTTGTGAATGTTGTTTTAAGTAGTTTGCCCGGTGAGGTAGATCTACACTTTCATGTTTTTTCAAAAGATAATGTAAGAAAAAAAATCCGTATCCTTAATATTTCTGATCAGGTGTGTTGGTTGTTTCATTTGCACTTCATTAAAAAAATGTGTACCTAGTTTGTTTGTTTGCTTAACTATCATTTATTCCTGTTATTCCTAAAATGTTGAGTTACATTTTTTGGTGTTCTTTTATTACACTAAACTTTCCTGTTTCGACTGTCGTCTAAATTTATAAACGGAAATTGCTAAAGATTTTAGTGAAGTTTTTAGAAAATTTTAGAGCAAAAAAAGGAAGGCAAATTTCAAAGGCAGTGTAAGGGTTCATTATTCCTATGTTTTTTGCTGTTCTCTAAGTAGCAACTACTACTTCTATGTCATTGGTGTAAGGATGTGATAAGAACAAATTTAATCAAATTAAAAAGAAATCGAATTATATTCTGAAAGAAAATCGTGAAAAAATTATTTGGAAAGAAAAAGCCGATTCATTGTTGAAAAGAGAAGGACGATTTATAAATATTTAGAATGATAAGAACGATAACACTAATTTGGGAACATTCGTGGAGTTTCATTTGTTTAAAATCGTGACTAGAAACATAAGAATGCCCTCATTCCACCTTTTTTGTTTCTTCTTTTACGCTCGAAGTAGTTTCTTTGGAAAATTTACAAACTTATGCTCATTTTCCCCTTAACGATCACGCCGTTTTATTTCCGGAAGAAGTTTAATATTTTTTCCAAGTTGAACTTTTTTACAAGTGTTTTGTCCTTTATTTGTTTTTGTAAGTTGATCAACACAGCGGCGTTCATATTCCTCGTTGTTATTTTGTTGTTGTTCTTCTTCTTATTATTATTATTCTTCTTTATTTAAAAAATAAATCCTTTTTTTTTCTTTCTTTTTTTCATTTCTCAATTCCAAGCCTCCAAGCTTAAAGGACTTAGTGTTAGAAAAATTACAAGGCGGCTTGCTTTGTTCTCTCTTCACTCTTTGCTTGGCTGAGCTTTAGCTAGATTTAGTTTGCCCCCGCTCTCTTTAAACACTGCTAGGCTGGTAGTTGTAGCAAAGGTGTGGGTTAGGGTAGGTTGTGTAATAATTTATGCGAGCATATAATATTTACATTATTTTGACAATTTCTCGGGAATTTGCGGTTTCAATAAGAGCAGTATCTGAAATGAGAATCAAATTCTAAATAGATTTCGAATTTTAGAATTTAGAATTATTTTATATTTAAAATTATTTTTTTTTAGTTTTCGAAAGTACATAATTAGAGGTTCCACACTGTAGGTAGTTAAGTAGTTACGTACCGAGGAATAGAAAGTAAAACTTATTAAAGATCACAATTTACACATCGACCGCATTCCGTCATCCGCTGACAAACCACTGAAAACCAAACTTGATTAGAGAAGAAACGAAACAAACATCTGTTTTTAGGACTCGGTATATCGCAACGCGATGTAAATCTGTGCTGATCATAGATAATATATGGTGCTGATAATAACTCGCACGTCAATTGTTAGCAAATTTTAACTGAGGCGATTGTCTTTATCTAAATTTAAAACTAAAAACAACAACAACAACAACAACAACAACAAACAACACATAATTATATGATTTAGATCTAGATCTACATCAAGTAAACATAATTCAATTTAAGTAATGATTAATTAAATAGCTTAACTTGTGTTATAATACAGCTCTAGTAAGAAAAACTAACGGATGCAAATAACATTAGGTCTAGTTTGAAAATTATTAATTCATACAATTTACGCTCTAAAAAAAACACAACAAAAAGCGAACGCTGTAAAACTTCATGTTTACATTCGCAACGAAGGCAGCCATGACAGGAAACAACGAAGGCAGCCATGACAGTCCCTTCGAGAAATATTGTCCAATCAAATTAAGACGAAAGTTCGAGGAATAGCCGCAAGTAGCTCTAGGGATAGATTGCCAGGCTACTAATCGAAAGGCTGCAGGTTCGATGCCCGCTCCTCCCGTCACGGCGTCACGTTGTTTTGCCCTACTGCTTGAGTCATCGACAGTTTAATAATAATGTGAGCTGCATGCCCAACACTGGGGCCCCGCTCTGTCATAATTATTCTTCAAGCAAAGAACCAAAGAATCTACAGTAATAATATTTCAACGGCTTTATGCAAGAAATGGACATCTACATCTAGTTAAATGCTGGTTATGTTCACTTCTTGCACCGAAATGAGTAAACAATGCGTTCATGTATCATTGTTTGTGTTGTCTACACGGCTTCTCTTTATCTTCTTGTTGCGCGGTGGCCCCCATATGTTTTTTCTCTCTCCTTTTTCTCCCCATCTCTGTCATCAAGGTCGAAGCCAGACTTCTGCGTCAAAACGAAGTGAGTTCTCCCCCCTATCATCGCTATGATTATTTTTGTTTTCGTTTGTATTAAAATGAATGTCTTTACTATCGATATTGGCTGTGCCTTTTTTGTCAGTAATAACTACTGTCTTGATATGTGCTTACAAATCTCTACGGCAAAATACAAGACGAGCTTAATGGTATAATAGCTATGGAAACAGCAGTGTTTGTATTGTGCTGCATAAAATTCGTCTCGCCCAACACGTACTATCGCACACCACAGCCACATATACCTGAATACAGGTTAACAATAAAATTTAGTCTTTTCAGATTTACTATAAAAAATCATAAGAATCCAATTATTATGACAAGAGTTATATTGTATATTATATTGTAATTTAATATTTCCAGTAAAATAACTGACTATAAATGAATAATTATCTCTCTTCCTCTAAAAGTAACAAGTAAAGTAAAAAAAAACAAAAAACGTGGTGTACCCCAGAACGTGTTTTACAGGGACGAATTGCTTTTTTGTTTGATATTGTGTTCTCTCTCTCTCGCCTTCGTGTCACCTTCGTTTCATAATGTTTTGACCCGAATCTTCTCCAGCCATCTTTTCGCTCCTTGCTATTATTACTTTAGATCTTGTTATGCATCGTCCTCTCACAACCTAAGCTTTCGATTTACTTTTACTTTCTCTATCGTTTATTTGCTATGTGTTTGAGTTGGATTTAATTTTATATCGATATTAGTTACACGTATTTTGGATAATCATAATATGTTATGTGTAATATTCGATATGGGTGAGACTTGAGCATGTCACGTGCATCCCTTTAATTCGTATCCAACGCACTCCCAGGTAATTGTTAAAGAGTTACTTAGTTTTATATTAGAGATGTAAACTGAATGCAGTTTCTTTTTTTTTTTTGCATCTTCTCAAACAGGAATAATTATTTTGTTGTTATTGGGTGGGTTTTTTTTCGTTTTGTTTGTTTGTTGTTTTTTGTTTCTGGTGGTTTGGTTTTCTTTTGTGTGTTTGTTGTTTTGTTTTGTTTCATCGTCATCTTTTCTATTAGTTATTAGCTACTAGCTAACTCGACTGAAAACCAGCCTTCTTGCTGTTGTAAGAAATGTGATTCTGTTTAAAACTGTGTGACGCTGTTACTAATACGCCTTTATTTAATATCATTTGTTTAAAGACACTCATTTTTATTGCTACATTTTACTGCACTGGAAATCTAGACACAACTTCGTGCAGTTGTGAAACTGAAGCAGTAATTAAGGGGGGAAAGGCGGGGAGGGGGTGGGAAATTAAATGTTCTTCACAAACCTTTCCTTACCCTCCCCTCCCTCCACCCCTCACCGCCAAGTTGTTTATTAATGGGGTTTTATTTTTTTCAGGTTGCCACAAAATGTATTCTTATTGGCAATATTCTCAATTAGCTTGTCTACAAACAGTTCCAATTCAATAAATCTAACAACATGCCCAATCTATTTGCTTATTTTTTCTCTCATTTTTATGCTGTAAATTTTTATTTCTAAAGTGTATATTTTCCGCGCTTTCCGATCTCTCTGCTTTTTAATACTAAAATTTTAATTATGATTTCTTTATTTCTTTTATTTGTTAAAACTAACACCTCTCTATCTCTTGTACACCTCTCTTCTCCCTCTCTCTCTCCCACCCCAAATCCCCTCCCCTCCTCCATGACTTATTGTACTGAAAATAAGAGACTGAAACTGCTCTACCCTTTCTACTGGTTCAAGCAAATGAAGACCAGAAATCTCTACGGACGTTTCATTTCATTTTAATTCTGTTCATTTCTGTTGATTTTTTTTTACATTTTTGTTCTTTTCATTGTCATTTCACTAAACCATTTCTGTTTGTGTTAATCAGAATTCTGTTAATTTTCTTTTTTTTATTACGCAGCGTCTTAATACATTAACTTTTCTTCTTTCCGTATGTTTTAAATTTCTGTGTAGGTTCCGTTTTATATGTGTTTATTTTTGTTTTGGTTATCTTCATTGTGTTCTTTTCTTATGTAAAATGCAGATTTTAGGGTACCGTTAATTCTGTTTAGACTCAGAATGTACATACAGTTCTTATTATTCTGTTATGTCCATAAAACCTACCCAGCATTTAAACTCTCAACGTTCACATACTCTCTGCACCAAATTGCCTCGCACCTTGCTTCACTGTTCACGCTGTTTACGCTGTTTATGCTGTCTATCGAATGCTTCATAAGCCTCTACAATGTTTACAGAATGCTAGAACTGTTAAAACAGATTGATGATCGTTTGAACCAAAGTTTTCTAGAATAAGTGAAATAAACGAAACTTTGTTGTAAGACTAAAAGTCAAACAAGACTATTTTTTGTAGGACTAACAGAACAGTTGGGGCACTTGACGTTGTTGCTGTCTAAAATTGAGTAGGCCTACGCTTCCGTACAGTGCTAAAATTCAATAGAAACAGACTAATGTTACCCTTATTATGCATGGATAAGTCAGTCAATTCGGTGACGTGGCCTTCTAATATTTCTTAGAAGCCTTGGAACTTTCTAGAGCCTTTAAAGAGTTTGGAACGGTGCTCTTCTACTTGTCCCCCTTCTTTAACCAAGGGATAGGCATGAGTTTTTCACTAGATGTTTTGACTGCATAGCAAAACCTGCAGATGAACTGTCGCGCGTATATAATGCTCAGCCTTGTACATGTGTTGATTGTTGACATGAAGTCAGTGTTGTTTAATAAATTGGACTGTTACTCTCTCACAATGAACAGATTTTAAGTCATGGTGTTTGACGTATATAGCAGAGAATTCATTTTAGGAAAGAAAAAGAATGCCTTGTTTGCTGTCAGTTGGGATTTTTTTTTCTTCCTAAAAAGAGGCGCCATCATAATAGTTGAATACGTATTTCGATTTCATCATTACCATTTTTTCATTTATTGATTGGTGTTTTTTTTTTATTTTACTCATCGATATTTAAAGCATGTTCATATTTAAAGGGAATAGCTCAATGGAAAAAAAAACAGTCGTCACATTATGTTCTAGGCTAAAAAAAAACAACGATAAAAGCTAAAGTAAAGTGTGCTGTAATTAGTATTTTGGCATCATTTGATTAAACAATAGTAAGTTGCATTAAACTGGAACAACTTTTAATACTGTTTAATACTTCATGTAGGTCAGAAAAGCGGGATTGTTCTGCCTGTGACTGCCGTTTTCCTTTGAGGCCGTTCCCTGTACTATTGATAACGGTTTGATTTTCAAATTAGACGGTGCCGCCTATATGTGTCTCATCGTCCCATCTCCACCCTCACCAACTATTTTAGTTTTAAACCCAAAAGCACCGACTTTCATCCATTTGTGATTTCACAATGGTTCCGTTTTGTTACGGAGTCTTCCTCCCCCCCCCCCCCTTTCCCCTTATTCCCTCCCTCCCTCTACCTTCCGTGATTTGCAAGGGAAAAAATTCACTCCCATCGTTACATTGACTAGTAATATTTTCAATGACATTATGCTGTACACCCAATGGTAAATCCTTGAGCTGGAACTTAAATGACTTCATACTGAAACTACTCGGTACTCCTATTTTTTAAATCTAATATATATAATCTCATATAATAAGGTGAAATGAAAAAAAAAAGATGCGTGTGTGCAAAAAAAAAGGGGGGGGGGTATATTTCAAGTTACACACCTAAAGTGAAAAGAGTATCCAAATAACTATTTTTAATTTTAGAAACAAAAATAAAGAAGAATATTTTGATATAAGCATGTTAGTGTCCTTAATCGTTCAAGCATTCAAACGTTTGGTTGCTCCCCTGTTGAGAAAACTTTGAATTACTACCTTATACTACAATTCTCTGTTACGGTTAATCTAAACTTTCCATACCTGAGTCGATGTGTCCTCAAAAAAAAAAAGAAAGAAAAAAAGAAAATCAATGGAATAATTTGTAAAATAATGAAACAAACCACAGCAAACAAATATTATTTTCTGATAGTTCCATATAGATAGAACCTTTCTTTTTATTTGTAAATCTCTGATTTTAACCAAAACAATAGAACAATTTTAACGTCACTCCGACAACATTACCTCTCTCATTTTGGCCTTAACTGTTGCTACTTCAATCACCTTCCCAAACCTGACCTTCTCAACTCCGACCCTCCTTTCTCACCTCTGACCCCCTCTCACCTCTGACCTCTGACCCACCCAGGAGTCTGCGACCCTGGCGGACAAGCTGGTGCAGGACCAGGTCACGTGGGCGCAGGAAGTCGAGCAGACGTACGGGCTGCGCAACGAGCTGAGCGTGACTCGCCAGCAGATGGCCGAGATGCAGAAAAAGCTGGTCGACGCCGAGGACATCATCGGGGATATCCGGAAAAGGGTGTGTACTCTCCCAGGTCCCAGTCCCAGCCTCAGCGCTAGAGAATGACTACCTGAGTTCCTCCTTTTCTTTTTTTCTTGATGTCGTACTTTGACTGTCGTTGAAATGGCTGGTAGGAATGTGATGTAGTTGTTCAAAAGATGTGTGGAATGTGGGGATTCCACACATAGTTTGTGAGAATGGATGAAATATACATGTAGTTGGAATAGCTCTTGGGAATGTAATGCTTTTGTTAACATAGTGACGGAATTAAGGTAACAGTTTGAATGCAAGGCAGTATTAATTACTTTCTTGAATTTAAGGCTGTTGTGGAAAAACCTTAGGAAATTTAATACCTGATTGTAAGAAATGTCACACTCGATTGAAATAACTCATGAATAGGATTTCGAGATTGTGCTTGTATTTCATCTTCTTTTCCTGGCAATCGTCACTGAAATCCTTTTATACCCCCCCCCCCCCCCCCCCCAAGACCCGCCTGATCAAAGAGACGGTGCACCTGGACGAGGCAGAGGAGGAGAACATGGTGAAGCACCTGCAGGAAGAACTCATCGCCGTCAGGCTGCGCGAGGCAGAGACTGCGGAGACCATCCGCGAACTGCGCCTCAAGATCTCCGACCTGGAGGATGTAAGCGCACAGTTGTTGCATGGAAACTTTATTCAGTCACTATAGAAAAATATATGTTATATTGAAATTACACAATACAAGGACTTAAAAAAAAAATTAATGTGTACTTAGATACAACTATGTTTATTAAAACTTTTTCTAATTGTGTTGCTACATGTATATTTGTATAATTGTTTATATATTTATTCATCTTGCAAAGCCTGTGCTTGACAAAATAATTTTCGATGTATGTTCTTAATATACATAATTATATTGACTGAATAAACATTGAAATGGAAATTGAAATTGAAGCGCTTTAGAATCAGGGAGAAAGTCTGTCTCCGTCTGATTCAACCAGCAGTGAGGACTGTGGAAAACCTTTGCATGTCCCATGCTTCAAAATTTACCACACCAATGAGGACTTTTGACGGCACAAAAAATGTAGGATGCTCAGCCACAGCAACCACACAAAAAAAGACGACTGTGATGAGCAAACAAAAACATAACATGTATTGGATAGCAGCAAAAACAATACAAAAAGTAGATGAACTTTTTTGATTCAAACTACCTTTTATTTGTTTGCAATTTTCGCCTAGAAATTGTTACATTTTGTCCCCACATGCATGCCCATACAACGTATATGTACTGTATTTATAAGCAAGTGCTTTCCTCTCATTCTGTATCATTCATGCTTCTTGTCCATATGATAATAAAAATAATGCTTTAGATAAGCTTAGTTAACTTTTCCTCCCACCCATTGATTAAATGATTTCACACTAAAATCACTCGGTACTCCCATTTTTTTTTAAATCTAATATTGAATATGCGATGGCTTTTTATAATAACGAGCACAGCTCTCTAATTGTCTCTCTCTCTCTCTCTCTCTCTCTCTCTCTCTCTCTCTCTCTCTCAATTTATCATTATGAATTTTTTTTAATATCAATAAAAATATGTATTTCCAAAACCTTTCTAGACATAATCACACAGGCAGAATAGTTTGATGTAGGTCTTAATGCCCACTGTTAGCAACCAGACTGCCAAAATTTACCATCAGGAATTTTAAAAAATTTCAGAAAATAACAGATTATTTCCAGACGTTTCTTAATATCATAGACTTGGACAGAATACTTCAGTATGGATGCTCGCAGTGTAAGTTATTATGTCCATCGTCAGCAACGATGCCTACTGGTGAACGCATTGTAAGACTAATATCAGACAATTTTGTATGTGCTACCACACACAGACAGTGATTATAACGTGATCGGTTGAAACAGGTTTTATGGAGCTAACCCTTACATTTGCTTCCAAATCATTCAAAAATTGACTCATCCGTCCCATTTAACCCTTTAATTACTATTGAGTCCATTAAACCCTTAACTCAAGGCCATCAAAATATTTTGCAATGCTCATAACATCGCACTATTTTTAGGGTTTCCCAAAATGTATAACTTTCGAATCAATAAAGAAAGACAAAAAAAAACAACTGTTGCAACTTTAAACACTTCAGTTTTTTATCTTTCCAATAAAGTGTCTTTATCAGTGCTTACATGTAGGCGGTGTGACTCCGTAGAGTTAGTCACTATCCGACTCAATTTTAACCCTTTAGTCACTGTATCGCTAACCAAATGTCGTCCACAGGCCCACATGGAGCGAGTGCGGCAGAACTCTCCCAAGGAGAAGAGCGGGAAAGCCGAGCTGCGGCACCTGCAGGAGGAGGTCATGGGGCTGAAGCTGAAGGAGGCCAGGGCCGTGGCGGATCTCAAGGACGCCAAGCAGAAACTGATGGAGCTCGAGACCCAGGTACAAAACGCTGTCTGTTCTACTGTTAAGCCACCTTGCCCATAGGGGGTTGCGGTAGCCCTGGAATAGAACACTGACTTCCTTTCGCAGGAGGTCCGTGATCCGAGCACTGGCGATGTTGCTACCTACTTGTTAGGTAGGAGTCAGTTTAATGTGACCGGTTGAGACAGAAGTCATTGTATCCCTGCCTTGTCTTTTGTGTGGCAGCACATAAAATTTTCAGATGTCAGTCATGGGGTCCGTCTACAATTTATCCTATATGGTGCTGATGTTGGTCGTTAAACCAACCCAACTGCAACTACATCTACCTCTCCCATAGACTGAGATAATACACTTGCTATAGTTCAATTTGAATCCATCAGGGAAAAGTTGCAATGACTTATCCCTTGCCTCATTATTTTGTTCCTTTTTTTTGTATGAAAGAACATAAGTTTGTATAATTCCTCAGAACTGTAACTGCCATAGCCAGATCTGACGCATGGGTGACTAGAACAAAGGCTAACTCTGGATGAAATCTCCTTCCCTTTAAACTACTAATAATTGTGTTCCCTCCCTAGGCCCTACAGAACCCAATCAGGGATGGCATTTTTCCGGGAATTTTTTTTTCTGGAAAAGAAATACCTTTTACTCTGTGCCTTTCAGCCCTCATTGCTTGTACAAACTAGCCTAGCAATCTGATGAAATCAAATGTGATGCATGGGAGCTGACAACAAAGCCTTGATTTTAGTATGACTGTTTTCAGGATACGAGTTCTTTTTTATAAGAAATGTTTACCAAAATCGTTCATCTGTTACTGCGAATTGTGTTTAAATGTTGTTGTCTCTAACAAACTTCTACCTAATTCTGAATTGCATTGTATCCTGCAGAAGCAGATTTTCATAACCAGCGTAGACTGATGGATGAGAAGAACGAAACCATTATTTCATTCATAACTCTCTAAAAATGTTTGTGATCTACCCCCACAGAATCAGATCAGCAGCAACCAATTTTTGATGCATTGGATATAAGACCAAACCTTCAATTCCATTCTGTTTGCTTCTAAGAATACAGATTTAAACATTTCTTGAAAATATTTACTGAAACACGATCACAATCTCTGTTTTTCCAACCCATTGTAGATTTTATTGTGTCTAGCATGCCAAATTTTCAGCTTTTATAACATTCTGAATCTTTTCACATCCTACACTACCAGATCCGAGGCATTCATAACCCTTGATGAACTGGCCTTCCCTATAAACTTCATGTGTTCATTTTTTTTTATCTGTCCTACAGAACCAGATTTGCTGTAACCAGATTCGACGCATGGGAGAGGAGAACAAAGATCTCAAGGCGCAGCTAGAGGGTGCGGCCGCCAGGGAAAGAGAACTCCGCGCAAACATCAAGGTCAGTTGTCTTATCTTGTTGTAGGGACCGAAAACGGACGTGAAATCACGTTATTGAGAGGATTTTTTCTTGCAAATTATGAAGTTATTACTTGAGATAAAAGTATCAAGCTGAGGTTAAAATGTAAAGTGCCTTATATGGTTGGAAAATTCTAGTCTTTATCTTTAAGATGGTGGGACAGATTTTTTCATTGTGAGTGTTAGGAGAGCTCCTGTAAATGCTGAAAGAAATGTTAATAATCATAAAATAGTGATGTGCATAGGATAAAAAGCAAAAAATGCATAATAAACCATGGGGACAAATAGGATAAATCCAAGGATTCTCTGAATACATGTGTACAGGGGTGAGTGGAAGGAAATACCTACTTGAGCTTTAACCCATTCACGACGCGGCACTAGACAGTCTCGCATTGATCAGCACAGCACTTAGCACGTAAGGGTCAAACTCATCTATTTTTCCCCCTCAGAAATGAAAGTGGTCAAAGTAAAGGATTTTTGTAATACATTACTATAACTATTTTTTTTTCTTTTAGTTGTCACATCACCGAGGAATTCTAGGCTTTACATGAGCATGTCCTGAGGAGGTAAAAAGAGGGCTAGCGCCAACATCTTGTAAAGGTTAAACTAGGAATCACTAAACTCTATCATTTTTGGAGGAATAGGTTATGAGCAATTTTGATACACTCAATGGGGGAGGGGTGGGTATAAATTATTACTGCCCGCTTGAGTTTCCTGAAGAGTTGTCACATGACCTTGACAATAGAAGGGTTAACCGACTACGTTTGTTTCTAACATTCTGTTTTAACCCAGGACCTTACCTTATCTCATGTCGAACTGGCTTAAGCGGTAGGGCATTGATCTCCAGATTGGGAGGACCGCGGTTAAAATCTCACGATTGGTATACAAAATTATTGGGTTGATGTCAGTATAATGTGATCGTCTGAGACAGAAATCTTGGTATTCCCGCCCTGTCTCGCGTGTGCCAGCAAATAAAATTGTCAGATATCATTTGTAGGGCCCATCTACACAAAGCCTTTTTATTTCTGACGTTTGGTGTTCAACAAACATCAATCAATTCAACTTATCTCACCTTATGTTATCACTAAAAGATAAAAAAACAACAGTTAGGTACCTTGTTCACAACCTGGTAACATAGAAAGCAAGTGGCGTTAGGAGATGACCATGAGTGGCACCCTTCTCTTATTTGAGCTTATCTTTTCTTATCGTCATCTTACATTATCTTTTCTTATTCTGATCTTTTATCATCTTATCTCTAACTCAGGACCTTGTCCACTAACATAGAGAGCATAGAGATGACTATGAGTCACATCCTTATCTTATTTGAGCCTATTTTTTCTTATCCTGATCTTACATTATCTTTTATTATCTTGATCTTATATTATCTTTTCTTACCTTGATCTTATATTATCTTTTCTTATCTTCATCTTATATTATCTTTTCTTATCTTGGTCTTATATTGTCTTTTCTTATCTTGATCTTATATTATCTTTTCTTACCTTGATCATATATTAACATTTCTTACCTTGATCTTATATTATGTTTTCTTATCTTCATCTTATATTATCTTTTCTTACCTTGATCTTATATTATCTTTTCTAATCTTGATCTTATATTATCTGTTCTTACCTTGATCTTATATTATCTTTTCTTACCTTGATCTTATATTATCTTTATCGCCCATAGATAGAGCTCGAGACCCAGGTACAAAACGCTGTTTGTTCTACTGTTAAGCCACCTCGCCCATAGATAGAGCTCGAGACCCAGGTACAAAGCGCTGTTTGTTCTACTGTTAAGCCACCTCGCCCATAGATGGAGCTCGAGACCCAGGTACAAAACGCTGTTTGTTCTACTGTTAAGTCTCCTCGCCCATAGATAGAGACCCAGGTACAAAACGCTGTTTGTTCTACTGTTAAGTCACCTCGCCCATAGATGGAGCTCGAGACCCAGGTACAAAACGCTGTTTGTTCTACTGTTAAGTCACCTCGCCCATAGATGGAGCTCGAGACCCAGGTACAAAACGCTGTTTGTTCTACTGTTAAGTCTCCTCGCCCATAGATAGAGACCCAGGTACAAAACGCTGTTTGTTCTACTGTTAAGTCGCCTCGCCCATAGATAGAGCTCGAGACCCAGGTACAAAGCGCTGTTTGTTCTACTGTTAAGTCACCTCGCCCATAGATTGAGACCCAGGTACAAAGCGCTGTTTGTTCTACTGTTAAGTCTCCTCGCCCATAGATAGAGACCCAGGTACAAAACGCTGTTTGTTCTACTGTTAAGCCACCTCGCCCATAGATAGAGACCCAGGTACAAAACGCTGTTTGTTCTACTGTTAAGCCACCTTGCCCATAGGGGGTTGCGGTAGCCCTGGAATAGAACACTGACTTCCTTTCGCAGGAGGTCCGTGATCCGAGCACTGGCGATGTTGCTACCTACTTGTTAGGTAGGAGTCAGTTTAATGTGACCGGTTGAGACAGGAGTCATTGTATCCCTGCCTTGTCTTTTGTGTGGCAGCACATAAAATTTTATTATTATTATTATTATTATTATTATTATTATTATTTGTTTTTATTATTTATAATGTGTTTTCTCGTTTCAGTCATTTATTTGTAAGCTTTATTTGTCATATTTGTTCTTTTTTTTCCAACTGAATCCCCTTTTTTTTCCTCCACAGAGAGAAGAGCTCCTGACCGCTGGCCGGCTCAGTGACAAGGGAGGTAACCAGGATCTGGAAAACAAGCTCTGCGACTTGCAGGATGAGGTCTCTTTCATAGATTCATATTCCACGTACATTGTAATCTGCCTAAAATAAAGCCTGTTTAAGATACACTATGGCTCCATATTAACAGTTTTTGCGGCACCAATTTTCTTTCTCTTGACAGTCACTGTTTTATAATAATAATAATAATAATAGTAATAATAATATTTATTTATTGAGCGCTTTCCCTTCGCAAAGCTCAAAGCGCTTAACAACATTTTAAGCATAATCACAAAAGTGTTCAACAGAAACATTTACATACACAATTCCTAAAATAACTTTTAAAAAATTGCATAGAAATATAATAAAAGGCTCTCAAGGTTGTACACAAATAATTATAGACTTGGGATCAGATAAATTTTTTCGGCTGTCCTCAACATGTTTATCTTAAACAGATTAAACTTTTGCACTCTTAACAAAAGTGGTGAGGGGGAGAATGAAAGTAAATAAAGCAATGGTTATTAGGAATATTGGAACATACAATTAAAGAAAAAATGTTTTGTTCACAAAGTAGTTTATTAGAATTAAAAAGGTCAACAAATGAGAGGCTATCATCATTTTTCATTGTGAACATGTCTTTGATAATTTTTGTTGTTAATATTAATATATGTTACAATTATGACATAAAGCATTATAGGTAGGCCTCATATAATAACTTTTTCTAACCAAGATCCATTTTCGGAGTCTGTAAAAACCTAGGTGTGTATTTACACTGAATGCATTCAAGCTAAAATCACTTAAAGTCGTAGTCCAACCAGAAGTAAGCTAGGTGGATTCTGTAGGCTATAGGGTTCAAACTGTGGACTTCCTGCTTTGGAGGCCTGCACTTTAACCCCAGGGCCACCTTGCTCCCTCTCTCATCTCATGGCCAAAGAATGTGGTTAATACAAATTAAAAATGTGCCAATAGGTTTTAGCTTTATCTTACTATAAACTTGAAGCAGAAATAAGGAAATAAAAAACAGCTTTAATGATTATCTCAAAGGTACCAAAAATAACTTATGCCAAAATTGTAGCACATCATGACTGTAATAAATAACTAGTTTCACTTTTCACCCCCACCAGGTGCTCCAGCTTCAGATGTCGGTGTCCCCCAAGCCTGGAACCCCCCGACGCTCAGCGCAGGCAGGCAATGGCGCTAACAACTCGACCACCAGCGGGAAGCCCCACCCACACAACGTGATGACCTACAGCTTCATGGGGGACAACTCTGACGAAGAAGTCGACGCTGAGATCAAGGACTCGGAAAATCTCAACAAAACCCTCACGGATATCATAGAGGGCCGCAGCCCCAAGCATCAAAACCACTCGGCAAACAATAACAATGACAGCAGCAAGACCAGTAATGGGGAGCGGGACGGAGAGAATTTATCACGTTCCCCAGCCTGGGATTCATCAACCATGGGACGGAATCCCCAAACAGAGCAGGAACCTCATAAAGACAGTGCTGTGCTCTCTCCAACTTCAAGCAGTGCGAGGAGGCTCGAGGACCCGAGCGACGATTCCGTGGATTTTATCAGTGATATCGAGACAAATCCGCTGTTCGATCCGGATCCCGACGATGTATCGGAGGCGTGTTCGGCAGTTAGCCTGGCAGCCAGCGACGTTTCCCCGTCGGTGAAAAGTGTAAATAGCTGCGTGCTGTCCCAGCCGGGCGCCCTCAGTGACCGGTCTAGTCATGGGCACAGTCGCGGGGCCAGTGACTCGGGCTTCAGCTGCAGCGACGACGGCTACACCGCGACTAAAGACTCACACCACTCACTGACTCAGACAACCAGTGTGGCCTCGTCTGCCGGTCTCTCGAGTTTGATACACTCGCTGGACGCGGAGCAGGAGCGGGGAGAGTGTGGTGGATCAGGGAAAACTTCTGTGATAGAGGGATTGGTGGGATTGACGGGATTGGCCTCCAACGGTGGGAATGCTTCGAGCACCTTTGTGGGACCCGATGGAGTTAAAGATGGTAAGTTTGGTGAAGGTGTTCATGCTAGTAAAGCTCATGATGGTGTTAGTAGTATTAGTACCAGTAGTAGTCCTTCTGTAAGTTCTCTCTTCGCAGGGTCTACCGCATCTCATCCCTCATCATCGTCGTCGCTAAACCAACAACAAAGATCTTCTCAACGGAGGGTCGAGGATGTTGGAGAAGTCCACAAGTTGAGCAGACGACTTTCAGGGAATTCCCCCAACCTGGCCGAATCGTCCCAAGTTCCAGACACGGGCCCCCAGCGCCCCAGAGGGTTCCTCACGGAGTGGGACCTCTACGAAGAAGTCGTCGTGGTCAGAGATGACCAACCAGCACAGGTCATTCACAACAATAACGGTTCGAGTTCCTCCTCCTCCTCCGGCCGCAAGTCGACGTCTGTGATTGTCCACCAGCAGAGTACGCCCTGCTCCAAACTTGCCACGGTGAGGGGGCTGTTCACTCGGCCGAGCTCTGGGCGGTCTGCGCTCATTGAAGTCAGCACCTCAGCGTCGTCAGGCAAATCTCAGAACAAGGGTGCGGGCCTCGTCACCAAAGCTGACACCGAGGAAGAAGAGTGGTCGGAGTGGCAGTCGACGATTCCAGACGTTGAGGTTATCTATGAAGCGTCCTGCGGTGGTAACGGTACTGGTGGAGATTGTGACTATGACGGATACAGGCAAAGTAGGACTGATCGGGAAAGTGACTTTAGTCTGAAGGAGAGCACTGTGTGATATTCCTAACATTTAAAAAACAAATGTCATAGATTTTGTCATGTAGTGATCCATCCATCAAGTGCCATGCTTTACGGCAGTGTCATATTTGATTAATGACTTTGGTATGCAAAAAGGTGCAATATGAATATGTCATATTTTCTTCTCCCATCCAACCCCCTTCTCTCGGCATTAGCAATATGAATTTGTCGTATTTTCTTCTCCCATCCAACCCTCTTCTCACGGCATCAGCAATATGAATTTTTCGTATTTTCTTCTCCCATCCCAACCACTTCTCTCGGCATTAGCAATATGAAAATCTCGTATTTTCTTCTCCCATCCAACCCCCTTCTCTCGGCATTAGCAATATGAATATCTCGTATTTTCTTCTCCCATCCAACCCCCTTCTCTCGGCATCCGCAATATGAATTTTTCGTATTTTCTTCTCCCATCCCAACCACTTCTCTCGGCATTAGCAATATGAAAATCTCGTATTTTCTTCTCCCATCCAACCCCCTTCTCTAGGAATCCGCAATATGAATTTTTCGTATTTTCTTCTCCCATCCAACCCCCTTCTCTCCCCATCTGCAATATGAATTTGTCGTATTTTCTTCTCCCATCCAACCCCCTTCTCTCGGCATCAGCAATATGAATATGTCGTATTTTCTTTTCCTATCCAACCCCCTTCTCTCCCCATCTGCAATATGAATTTGTCGTATTTTCTTCTCCCATCCAACCCCCTTCTGCCGGCATCAGCAATATGAATATGTCGTATTTTCTTCTCCCATCCAACCCCCTTCTCTCGGCATCTGCAATATTAATATTACTTTGTTGTAGTATCCAATGTCAAAAGCTGCCTGCTTTGCCTTCTCTAAGCAGAAATTTTATACACTTTATACGCTCAATACAAACTTGTACCGTAAAACATGCCATCAGCTACTGCTGCTTACAAACTTGTGTCTTCCTTTGCAAGTAATGCTAGATTTTTCAACAAACATTGGAGATTAATGCATACATTGAATTGTCTTGTTTTTCGTCGCTATTGTACGCGTAATTTTATAAAAGTTCTGGGAATAAATGTGTGTTGTTGGTTTTTATCTAAATAGCTAAGCTAGTTCATTTTTCAGCTTAACTCGTCAGACAGTGGGCAGTAAAAAAGTAGTTCGTCTTATGCTCTTGACAGAGCGTAAGTGAACCAAGTTTACGGTTCAGATTGAGCTAGGCAAATGACATCTGTGAGGAAGGTCGCCATTACTTTCCTCGCTACACTTTCATTTCACTCTGATTTAAGAGCCTCAGCAACCCGTCACGTGCTGTGCAACACAGGGCCCCAGAAAAAACTGCCTCACCAGAGATCGAACACAGCGCCTTCACAGAGGTGGTCAAACGCACTAACCCTTTTGCCGTTAAGATTATTTAGTTTTGCTCCTTATTTTTTTTGTATGTGTTGGGTTATTCTTTCATTGTTTCAATATCTAGATTTTTGTTGTTTGATTAGTTTCATAATAATTTAATATCAAGAAGACTCTGATCTTGACTAGGAATGTTAAAAAATTCCACCATTCTGATGGAGTTGAACCTTATATAAGACAGCCAGGGGTGTGAATTCCACACCTTGTTATTATCAATCTAATGCTTGTCTAACTTGGGTCAAATTTTGTTATTGATAATTCAACTGTTTGTTGTGTGGTTATTTTTTTTCAAGTTTAAGTTTAAAGGCTTAATAGTTGTTTGGTTTGAAATAATAAATAATATTTTTACTTTTACTTAATGTGAAGCTAAAAGCCTTTCACTTAACAACTTTTAATGCTGAGAGACAATACTTGTAAGCACTTTGATTTTATATCGTTGAGCTCTAAAAAAAAAATTTAAAAAAAACAATGCAATTTTTTTTTCACACTCACTATGCAAAAGTTATCTCAAGGAAAATTTTAATTTTTATTGGTAGCAGTTCTTACACTTTTTTTTTCTTTTTTTAGTAGAACTGAATTGAATACTTGAGAATGTAAACTTGCATGGTTTCTAATGCTAACCTAGAATCACTATGGGTTTTGAAATGTTTTTTTTGTGTGTTGAGGTATAAAATAATCCTTTTGTTATCTATTACCTACAAATTAATATCTTCTTTGGATTTTGAATCAGAGAGTATTATTTTTAATTTAAATCTATGTTCTCTACTGCAATATACTTGACTCCTATTCTATGAAAGAACTTAGTTAAGAAGACTAATTCTAATTGAGCAACCATGCGGAGGAAAAAAACATTTTTGAAACTGTAGTTTTTATCACTGAAGCTGCCTATCTCAACAACGAGATGTTCTGACTGGACCTATGATATGAAGTTCCAGAAATTGTTTTAAAATAAAATACTGTAACAAAAAACGTTATAAATCCCCTAAAAACAAACGGCATCAGGAATTTCTAAATATCGCCTGACCCATGAACAGTCAGACTGTTGTGATTCTAAACATCTGTCTACTTCTACAGTTTTAGATGCCAGGGTGAGCAGTAAAGGGAAGAAAAAAGGCGACATTTTTTAAACGTTAGTTTTAAGCTGCCTAGTTTGATGATTTGTTGAATTTTCAAGGTGGCAGACGATTGCCTGTTGGGACCGACATTGAAATTTGTAACACTAATAATTTTGTTCAATATTTTCAACGTTTTTAGTTTAGTATGATATTTTGACCAAATTTAATCAAATCAAAGTCAACATGCAAGGGCGAAAAATGTCGCTGTCCCAACAGGCAGTTTCAGTATTACTCTTAAGTTGCATTGGTATGAAAACCTGCCTGATCTGTTTTGCCTGTTGTGTTTCCAAACCAGATCTTTGACCCAGGTCTGCTTTGTTCAATGAGCCTTGAACTCTGACCTCTGACCCTTTGGTTGACCCACGCTGTGCAGCATGTCTCGTTGCATGAACTTTGACCCATGATGCTTTGCTGCTCTGCACGGCTCGGCTGCCGATCGGGGACTGCGCATCCAGCATGATCTCCCTTTACTTGGACGGCTTTCAATTCTCGTTTTGTTTTGTTTTAATTCAGTTTCTGGCAATCCGTGTTTTGTTTTGTTTTGGTTTTTTTTTCTTATGTTTTTTCTTATATGTAGCGATCTCAGAAAAAAGGTTTAAATGTGAACCAGACTCTTTCAAGAAAAAATTATTTCAACGAGGGGAGAAAATATTATCGATGTATACTTTAAGCTTACTGTGAAGTACTTGAAAATTTGTCATTATTTTGATAACTTTTTGAACACAGAGGAGTCCCCTTCAGATAGACTCCTTGGTAACAACCTTAAAGTTTTTAACCCAACTGTAGATTTAACAGGGGCTGTAAAAAAAGAAGAGATTTAGTGCGTCAAACATAGTTTCTATAAAGCCCTAGCTTATCTTGAGCATGGTTTACCTTTAGCAGATTCCAGTGCATGTTTTATCAAGGATTAGTGTGAACTGCATGGAAACTTGTTTTTGAGGGATCGCTACACTATTTTATATTTCTAATTTTTAATCCTCTTGCTTGTTTGTTAATCATACTTATTTTTACACATATCTACATGAAGAAGATCAAGTATAGAAAAGCGAGAGGGTGGGAAGAGAGTGCAAAGTTCTGCCTGTGTTTTTGGTTTTTTTGCTCTTCTTGCCTGTATGTTTGTACTGTGAACTCTAACTTGGTGTTGTCGGACTTGACTTGTCTCGTGGTCTTGTTGTTGAAATAACTGCCTTGTATCCGTTTTTTTGTTGTTGTTTTTTTGGTGAATACCTTATCTCATTCATTGTGCATTTGTTGATTTATTGCTTGGCATTCATCACTGTTCAGTGTTCTATTGATTTTATTTTTTTACTTAATACATGTAAAAACTCTAAAGAATTTTCTTTCTGTGATCCCTGAGATTCCTCACATTTTGAAATTGTCAAGACGGATACTAAAGGAAAACTTAGAATTTTAAAGCGGGAATGCAAGTTTGAAATTGTAAATGGAAAATCCTGTTTTAAGTATTTTAGTTTAGCTTTTAAAAAAAGTATTGGGAAACTTTTTTTCGTCCCTTTGTACAATGAGGGTTAACTGTAATTCTCCATGGGTTTTTAAATGAGAGTTGTAAGAGATTATGCTCCCGTCCTGAACTCTGAAAACAAAAGATTGCTTAAGTCAGCTTTAAATTGGGTAAACAGAGATGATGGAGAATAGTGATTCTTGATCCTTTTGGAAGGGCACTAGTTTCAAAATGAAAGTTAAGGCTGCTGTATATATCATGTTTTAAAATAATATTGATTTAGGTTACAACAATTTTTAACACAGATCACAATCTGGTCATTAAGGTCTGACAAATAAATAGTCATATATTATTTTTATCCAACATTTTCCCAAAGGTTTAGTGAAATTGAAAATATATAGATAAATTTCATCATTTGTGTAATTTACTGTAAATCTTAATTCATCATTTGCAGGGAAGTACATGTATAAAGTGTTAGTTTTTTTTGCCAAAAAAGCAACATAATGTTCATTTGAGTATACAAACAGCTGTTTAATTTTTGTTAACTTCTTTATTTACCTTTTTTTGTATTCATATTTGGTTTTTATAGGAATTAAATGCTTACTTTGTGTTCTGCCATATTTTAAGCTTAAACTTGAACATTCAACATTTAAACTAACGAGACTGTTGCATCCCTCCCATTTTAAATTTCGCCCACCCCAAACAAAAGTGCCAATTCGGTCATTACTTAAAACAGCATTTGTCGTCGTCACAGTGTTTATTCCGTCGCCTCAGTTGTAGAATACCAATCTTTCTCCTTTCTAAAATACTACACATTTATACAGGAAAATCCACTAGGGATTAACCGTTAGAATAATATATTCTTACACCTATTTTTGAAGCGTTTGATCACCCCCATCTCTTACCACTTTTCTTACAACGTCTATGATTCCCTGCCCCCACCCCCCGCTGTACTCTCTTTATGTTGATGACTATATTTGAACGCTCTTAAGGATAATCTAAACTTTACTTTATCCCAACGTCATAGTAAACAGTGTATGTAAAGTTGTTAAAAGAGAGTTGGTGTTTGATCCTCGAGCTTCAATAACACATCAAGGTGTGAAAAGGGACTTTTTATTTATTTAGTTTTCGTGCAACTGGTCCAGATGGCTTCAATAAAGCATGATACTATTTTCTGTGATCACTGCATGTATAAACCAGTTCTGTAGATCTATGCATGGGAATCTGAATGTCAGTACAGTTCACTGTGAACACGACAATTCATCAGTTCCTGGACTTGTCTGGAGGTTGGACACTAAGAATGCAACAGAAAAACTAAACTTAACTCAAGGTGCATGAACTTAACATCACTACACACCCCAGCAGTACATGGGCCAGTTTGTTGCAAGAAAGGAACAAAAAATCTTTATGGAAGATGAAATGATCAGCACCACGCTTATACATTTCTCAACAACAACAAACCAATTGGTCAGATTTCAATACAAGCTAGCAGAGTGTGCTGTATTTTACTGAAGTTTTTCACACAAAGCTGCACAGCATAGTGAATCACAAATTAGAAACACTTGTTAGACTTTTACAGAACTCTGACCTGCCAAATTTTTTTACTCAAAATCTAATTCATGTAATAAGGGCTCATTGGAAAAACCAGATAACTAGCATTTCGGATTTTTGATGTATGTAAATGTAAAGTCTGAAAGTCTACAAATCCCACAAAATTTTTACTGAGAGCTTCGTTTATTTACGGAAATTTAGCATCACTGAAACAGTGAAACATGAGGAGGCCTTTATCCACCCCAGCCCTTGCATTGCACCAGTTTCATCGCTGGTCAGATTATTCCCGTTTTGAGAAAAGAAGTCGGGTTCTTGTACTAGATTTATTATTCTAGCCTCTCTACTTTTTTCAATCAATGAATCTATTCTGTTCAAAGACCACTCATCCAGCCATTGCATATATTGATTTTTTATTTATCTAAATATGTATACCTCCTCCCCCGCCCCCTTTTTTTTATTTATTATAATGACGTTACCGTACTAAGTTTCGCTATTCATACATTTTTTTTTGTAAGAATTAGATTAATTTACATAGGGTAAGAATTGTTTCATCCATCCATAGAGTTAACTCATGGATTTAATCATTTGAGCCCTGTATTCGATGGTAGATTTTTCACCTAGCCATACTGTAAATTTTATTGTTTGAATTAATTTCTATCAGAGGTTACATTTTTCATCCTACGAAACTCTGTAGAAGTTGTTTCAACTAATTTACATTAGACTTTGACATTAATTTTTCACCAATCCGTACTGTACAACCATGGTAAATTGGTATGGACTACATAGATGTATACATAAGGCTAAAGATACCAGCACACTCTGTACCATTACCTCTGTCCTGAGTCTTAAACTGTTCAAAGTTTGCCTTCATACATCTCACAGTGGTTACATTTTTTACCAGATCCTTTTTAGTCGGGTTCATTATTTACCCAGTCGGGGCGCGGTGGTCCAGGGGTAGAACATCGGCTTCCGACGCAAAAAGGTCCCGAGTTCGAATCCTGGCTGTTGCGTTCCCTACTGGTTGGGTCGGTGTCAGTATAATGTGACCGGCTGAGACAGGAGTCATGGTATCCCCGCCCTGTCTCGTGTGTGGCAGCACATAAAATTGTCAGACGTCCGTCTTGGGGCCCGTCCACAATATAGCCTATATAGTGCTGCTGTTGGACGTTAAACCAACCCAACCAACCAACCAACCACCAACCAACCTTTACCCAGTCACGACAACCCCTGCACTGTTAGTCGTTATTATTATTTTTTTTTTTTATAATATGATTTCATTGTACATGTTTCCTTGTTAATGTTCATCGAATTCTATCACCCACATCTCCAATGTTCCCCAGAGGGATTTAATTTGAGATAGCCTTGTGTGTGATCTCTTCTTTATTTAAGGTCTCATAAGTTCAGAAGGCGGGGTCTTATGCTTTGATATGAGCATGTGTGAGATCCCTTCTTCAACATCTCCCAGGTTACGTTGCGAATCCCGTGGGGCGATTTGGTCGCGCTATTTGTGCATGCATGCTCTGTGTTTTTCATGGAATTTATCAATGAGAATTTGATGGGTACTTAACTTCAGATGTCTCGCTTGTTTCTGAAATCAATGGAATTTTTTTCAACCACTTCGTATTAGTATACTTTGTGTGCAAGTTATTTTGCACAAATTGTCTATGGAAATTCTCAATATTGGTGCAATTGTGTATATCATTTTTTGTTTTGTTCAAATATGATATGTAAATGTATTTTGATTATTGATATTTTCTTCTAATTTATACTTAATAAATAATGTTATTTGTAAAATGGAACTTATATCTAATAATTAATAAATGATCACTTCAAACACTTCACAGTTTTTGTTGTTTTTAGTCCATATCTTTTGTGTTTATGAAATTTAAATTTTCTTTTGCTGTACCTCTAAAGATTTGGAATTGTATCGAAAATAGGATACAAAAAAAATTAGAAGATAAAATAATCTGTGGTAATTGCAAGTCTCTGTAAAATACTCTAAGACGTATTATCCCATATAATAGTTCCCTGACCTACTTTTCATGCACATTAAGATATAAAATTATATCTATACATGTATGGAACAATATTGGTCCCTGATTGTTTCTTACCCAATTTGATGATAATTTCGAATCATAGCACACTACTACGAAGTAATTACTTATACTTTTAGCATGGTCCACCACACAACCCTCGCGAATTTTACGGGGTTATATCTAGCAATATTGAAAAAAAAAAGTCTGAAGAAAAACGAAGTCTGAAAGCATACAGGGCAGCGAAATCTATAGTCAGTTCATAAACAACAACAAAAATTAATGTAGATTTAAATTCAATTTCAACAGGTGGTGGTGGTGATGGAAGCAGTAGCAGCAGTATACAGTAGTGTTGTGGCAGTTAAATATTGTTTCCCCAACAATCTAAAAAAATACAGATGAGTTGTTCATTCGACAGAGTACCCAGTTCAAGTCACCCTGGCAAATGTTATCCCGTAAGAGACAAAGTACTACTATTCTTTCTAAACAAGCAAAAGCATTCACTGACACTAGAACCTGAGTGTACATACATGCGTTTATACAGTCATGTATACATCTAGCTGGCTAGCCTAGAGCGCCAGTTTTGTTTTAGAACACGTAGTGATTGTTTATGTGATCGTGTGCACTATAACAAGGTTAGGTGTTAAATGCGGTCATCATTAATTTAAATTAGAAACACCAGAAATGTACATACTCAATAAACAAGTAAGACACAAAGGTAAGGTTGGGTAGATGGGGGTGGCAGAAGACCACGCAGTAATTTATTATCAAATTATCTAAAAAGAGATTGAAATAAAAAAAAAGCCTATAATAGATTAAAGAACGACAGAAAACCAATCAGGATAACATTCAGATAATAATAATAATAATAATAATAAATAATAATACATGGCTTTTATTTAGCGCAACACCCAAGACAATGCCTGGCTCAGTGCGCTTTACAAAGTGTTTAAAATGACAATGAACGTACATTTAGTATATAAATATCATTATCGCAGTGATTAGAAAATACAGATAATAAAGAACTTTCATTATATATAAATATCATTATCGTAGTGATTAAAAATACAGATACTAAAGAACTTTCATTTTATATATAAATATCATTATCGTAGTGATTAAAAATACAGATACTAAAGAACTTTCATTTTATATATAAATAACATCGTAGTGATTAAAAATACAGATAATAAAGATCTTTCATTTTATATATAAATATCATTATCGTAGTGATTAAAATTACAGATAATAAAGATCATCATTAAAAATAACGAACAATAATTAAGTCTTAGCAACAATTTCTTTAAAATTACAGAGAGTAAAATTACAATAACAATACACAAAATAAAAAATATCAAAAGGTATACACAAATTAGAGCCTAAGACATAATCATTTTAGATATACGAGCCAAATGATACTTTAAATGGAAATTATGCGTTAAAAAGATGTGTTTTAGTTGCTTTTTAAATGTGTCACGCAATCCTTGTGGTAAAGCATTCCACACTCTTGGGGCACAGTATCCGAATGATTTTTCGCCCACTGTCTTGAAGCGCATTCTTGGCACGACAAGAGCAGTGGGGTCAGTTGCTGATCTTAACTGTCTTTTTGGAATATAAGCGTTTACTAAGTTTTGAAGGTATTGTGGGGCGGTTCCATGGACACACTTACGAGTATAGCATATTGTGGCTGCTTTATATTGCAATCTCCTCTCAACTGGAAGCCAATGCAAAGATCTCAAAAGAGACGATGCGTGATCGCGTTTTCTTTTCTTAAGAATCAAACGAGCGGCATTATTCTGAAGTTTCTAATAAATCTTTCATAGTTACAAAACTCAATAACAGTTGCAACAATTGACAGTCTTCGCACTGTGCGTTTTTACATCTCAATTACAATAGTAATAGAGCTCTAAAGCCAAAACAATTACATGTATTAGTTCACAGTGTTTACAAAGAGTTAAATATCGAATCAAATAAGTTCAGTACCAAATTCCACTTCTAGTTTATCGAATCAACAAGTTTTTGAACCGTTACACTAACTTCAGTTACAATAGAACAATTGCTATCGAACTAGAAATAGAATAGAATAGAATTATTATAACTTATAACACCAAGAACTACTCAGACCACAAAGAACTCTTACTATATAAAGAACAAGAATCGAACAAGAATTATTTTCTAAACCGATAATAGAATTAAAACTAGAATCGAACAAGAATTATTTTCTAAACCGATAATAGAATTAAAACTAGAGTCGAACAAGAACTATTTTCATTGATAGGACCACAAAGAACGTCTTTTATGAAACCAGAACTAGAACTTAGAACCCAATCATTAAAATACCCTAAAAAAGGGGGGGGGGGTTCTGTCAAAAGAATAGTGTTAAGAGATGGGAAAAACATGATTGTGTAATAATAATAAAAAGGTGGGGGGGGGGTCAAACGGTCCCAAAATAGGTGTAGGGTTATATTTTAACAGCCCCTATGTATTTCATTTTTGAAGAGCTATGTTTTGATTTACCTAAGCTAAAATATTGGGGAAATGCTAGGCGTGTGACATCACCACATAATTATTAAGTCATTGAAGACATAGATCTATAATAAATTATAATACAGATCCAAGAAGTTGTATATCAATAGCATGAGTCCGGGGCCTTGTTGTGGAATCTGAAGAGGGATACCGAGTCAAGTAGACCTTTGAGCCTACGAGCGTCACGACATAGACAACCCCCGACTCCTAGCTTTCCGCCAAGTCGCGCTACCAGCTGGACTCAATTCAGCTGAATTAAGTTGTTTGCTTAGTGTCCAACGCTAGCACTAGAAAGGCTAAACTGTGGACGGGCTCCAAGACCAACGTCCCAAAATTTACGTGCTGCCATACAGACGGTTGGGTTGGGTGAAGTACGGTGTGGTCTTGTATCACTGAGGCGCTACGCTAGCCGTGAAGGCCAACCCGGGTCACCTCGAAACATTGCTGGCCAACAGGGCTCTGGCAGGGCAGATGGAGCTCTACATCCGTGGCAGGAAGTCCGTCTAGGAAAATAAACTCTACAAAAACTCTGGCCCTCCGGGTTGGGGGTTATGATATTGGGTTAACACCCCGGACCTGTAAAGAACAAAATGTTACAGAAACCACAACAAAGAATTCCGACATCTACTTGGTTGAGGAAGTGACCTCTCTAGAAGAGCCTATGACGCGGACTGATGAAAGCCTTCGGGAAGTCAGTACGCTGACAAATCTTCTAACAACCAAGAACAAGACCAGGATAGGGACCTGGAACATCAGAACCCTATATGAGACTGGGAGAAGTGCTCAAGTAAGCAAAGAAATGAAGAGATACAACTTGGAAATATTGGGCCTTTGTGAAACAAGATGGACAGGATCTGGTTTGGAAACTAATGCACTATTATGGTATCCCTACAAAGTTTATCACCATCATCCAAACACTCTACGAAGATGCCACATGCCAAGTTATTCACGACGGAAAACTGACAGAGTCTTTTAATGTCCAAACTGGTGTTCGCCAAGGTTGTCTTCTCTCTCCAACGATATTCCTCATTGTGATCGACTGGGTCATGAGACAGGCCACAAAAAACCAGAGAACAGGCATCCAATGGACTCTGATGAGGCAATTGGAAGATCTTGACTTCGCAGATGACATCAGCCTCCTCTCCCACAAACTGGACGGCGCACAAAAGAAACTCTGTCGAGTCGCAGAAGAAGCTGAAAAGACAGGACTCCAAATCAATATCAGCAGAACCCAATTAGACTCCATGAAGAGGATATCAAAGAAGCAAACAAATTTACCTACTTGGGCAGCATAGTGAACAAAGTTGGAGGGTCTGACGAGGACATCAAGTGTCGAATTAATAAAGCAAGGCAGGCTTTCATCACACTGAGACAAATTTGGAAATCTAAAACACTGTCAATTCACAACAAACTCAGAATCTTTAACACTAATGTAAAATTTGTCCTACTTTATGGCTCAGAAACATGGAGAGTAACAGAAACGAACTCTAAAAAGATTCAAGGATTTACCAACAGATGCCTCAGAAACATTCTTGGAGTACACTGGCCAGAAGTCATCTCAAATGAGGAATTATGGGAAAAAACAAGACAGACTCCAGTTGAGACCGAAATCATGAAGCGAAAGTGGGGATGGATCGGACACACTCTCCGAAAGCCTGCATCAAACATCACTAGGCAAGCCCTTGACTGGAACCCACAAGGAAAGAGGAAAGTAGGTCGTCCCAAACAATCCTGGAGAAGGAGTGTGGAAGAAGAAGTGAAGGCGTCAGGAACAACATGGGCAGAGCTAAGAAGGACCTGCCAAAATCAAGTCCGTTGGCGGAGCTTTGTTGAGGCCCTATGTTCCTCAAGGAATCAAGAGGCTTAAGTCAAGTAAGTCATACAGACGGTGCGGAGATACTATGACTCTTGTCTCAGTCGGTCACTGACACCGAAGCAGCCATTAGGTGGCGAAATTGGACGAATGAATTTTTGACCGATCGTTGGTTCCGAACCAAGTACCTCCCGATTGAGAGAGACCAGCGCCCCACCTCTTACTCTAGTTCGCCTCCTACGAACTCTACTGCAGCTGGCGCCCCCACTTTTGTGGATGAAGTTGGTCTCTGATCCATGGCGCTATGAATAGGGAACGTGCTATCCAGAGACGTGTTCCAATAACGCTTTCCTGATCCATATCGCTATGAATAGGGAACGTGCTATCCAGAGACGTTATCCAGAGACGTGTTCCAACAACGTTTTCCTGATTCATGGCGCTATGAATAGGGAACGTGCTATCCAGAGACGTGTTCCAATAACGTTTTCCTGATACATAGCGCCATGAATAGGGAACGTGCTATCCAGAGACGTGATCCAATAACGGTTTCCTGATACGTAGCGCTATAAATTATAGGAAACGTTCTATCTATAGAAATATTCCAATAGCGTTCCCATGCTCCATGGCGTTATGATCAGGGAAGGTACTATCCAAAGACTTGTTCCAATTAACGTTACTATACCAGGTCATTATATTTGGACATAAGTTTTATACATAATAGAATATTGTTTATACCTTCATGTGCTTAATAGAAAATCATACGGGTACCTTTAAACTTATTTGCTACAGCGCTCTTTTCCAGACTTAGGCTCAGAGCACGTTACAGAAGTATACATAAAAAACTCATGTGCATTTACTGACAATTCTAACAACTTTATAGCCTACAGTGTTATAATCATAGATGTTTATGTAAAACTAATACAGAAAAATGTAAAGGTCTAGAATAGAGGCCCCAACCATGTTGTCTCTGAGGGGCGAGGTGATTCGGTGCCGCTGCATCCACGAGCCGAGGTTTATAGTCCCACAAAGGGCAGTAATTTTTCAGTCATTAATTTTTACTTAAGCTAAACTTTTCCATATGAGAATCTACCTCTAAATTGATTCCACTTGTAACCATTCTTGGACCTGAACCACCAGTCTCCACGAAAACAAACACGTATTTGTAGCTCACAGGCGTATGAATCTATCTGTAAAAAATCCCTTTTTATAACAATTCCAGGGCATTTCCCTTGGAAATTTTCTCCATGGAAACAAACAAGCTTAGTAATCAAAGCCCACTACTCATCAACTCTGTGTCTAAACAATCTCTACTTATAACTACCCCAGTGTTCACCTTCATCTAAATCTGCATGGAAACAAACCAGTATTCGAAGCTATTTAACACATACAAATAATCACATGCGTAGCCGCCAAGATCATCAGAGATACCGCGTAAAGCATGTTAGTTTCACATACAAATAGACACATGCGTAGCCGCCAAGATCATCAGAGATACCGCGTAAAGCATGTTAGTTTCACATACAAATAGACACATGCGTAGCCGCCAAGATCTTCAGAGATACAAAGTCATGTAGCACGTGAATCATGTCTTTTGTTTGTTTCACACAATCGCCAAGATACAGAATAAACACAGGCGTAGTCGTAATAAAATCAAAGATACCACGAAAAGTACGTTTGTTTCACACAATCGCCAAGATACAGAATAAACACAGGCATAGTCGTAATAAAATCAAAGATACCACGAAAAGTACGTTTGTTTCACACAATCGCCAAGATACAGAATAAACACAGGCGTAGTCGTGAATAAAATCAAACATACCACGTAAAGCACGTTTGTTTTACACAATCGCCAAGATAGAGAATTAAACAAATATACGCCCAGACGCCAATTTCATCAGAGCTACCATGTTTATCACGTTTGACACAATCGTTACGAGACTAAATAGATGCTGGCGTAGTCATAAAAATCATCACGTAAAGCGTGTTTCATGTTTACCTTTCCCCACAGATTTCTAAGAAAAAACTCTATTAATATTAATATTATATTACAAATGGCCATAGACGTTTTAGAGTCATAAAACTAATAACATTAATGCTTAATCAACTTTTAATTAACAGATCAGTTTCATACTTTCACAGCCCTGCCATTCGTTTACTGCAGGCCTACTTTCACTAATGGCAATCAAAATGACGCATTGTTTGATTCGCGTTTGGATTACGTTTAGTTGGTGATGTGTAGAATCTAGATCTATAGTTTAATCATGCCCACTCCTGCTAAAAGCAACTTGAGTCAAAAAACAAACAACGCAAAGAGAGTGTCTACAGCAAAAATGGAAACGGCAAGAATCTATCGGTGAAAAATCTATATCTAGTTCTAATGGTAATGGTCCAACCGCATCGTTTCAACCGATACCAGATCAACGATTAGCCTTATGCGTACAAACATAGGACCCCTTGATCAAAGATGTGTTCACTGTCAAACATGAGAATTTAAAGGTGAAACAAAAGCGTTTTGTTGCTCCAATGACACCACAAAGTTGGATGTCCCTCAGCTCCCCATCGGCGTAGCGGATAAGAAGTGTGTTCAATAAAAAAAATGCCGGTCTTCATTTAAAAGTTGAATCTCCTTTTGTTATTTTAAATAAGCCACTGTGCACGCAGCACGCTGTTTGTTGGTTTCTTGAAGCTTGTCGTTAGCAGCTCGCGTAGCTCATGTCCACCTGGGGAAGTCTTCTGATAGCGTCTTCCTTAAAGTAATGTCATCAGAAAAAATGGTGATGCTTAGAAATTTGTCACCTCTGCACAAAGAAGATTCAAAAGTCCGCCATTATCTCTACCACAATAAGATTTTGTCATTGCAAACTTAGAGCCACTATTCCTGTCACATGTGGATCACAGGGTCTCTAACAATGTCACTCTCCTTCTTCATGAAAACACGGGTGGTATGCCACTCTTCAGGCAGGCTTTTTGATAGTCTAAATGTCTTTATTGACATCACCTTTATACTCTTAAGTATACCCGTTAAGCCCCTCTCTGGTTTTTCACACTCATGTGCCCCCCCCCCCCTCCTAGATCTAGATGGACACAAACAAGTAGTTAAAGTATCCCAGCTCATCGCCGGTGGCGCTCAGTTCTACAGTCTTGATGCTGGCGATGTCCGGGTCCCTGTGTTGGAAGCTGAACACAAACACCCAGTCAAAGTAGACCTTGAACTCTACGGGCGTCACAACGTAGACAACGTCCATCTCCTGGTTTTCCTTCATCCCAGTGAACGGAGTTATCTCCTTCTCCCCCCATTCTCCGTTGAGGAAGGAATTTCTCAGGAGTTTACTATCGTCAAAACGTACATCCTGTTTAAATAAAATCGAATCGTCGCCCCTTAGTTTCAAGACGAATTTGTCAGTCGGGAGTCTGAATTTGAACTGAAACAACTGACCTGACCTCACCGGGGCTGCTAGTGGGATAGTCATCTTCGACGGGGCTGACGCGCCGGAAAACAGAACCCGACCCAAGATGTAGACGTCTGCTGGCGAGGTGCCTGTGACGGGGAATTCCCCGATGTCCTGGAGCCCCTGGCACAGAGAACACCGGCAGGACTGGTTCTCACAGGCCACGCTGGCCACGGTGCAGTTCTCGAGCTGCGCGCACCGTAGGACGCACGGCGTGGCGGTGACGTCCAGCGCAGGGAACGTCTCGCAGTCCAGGGGCAGCACACGTCCCGCAGCTTTCCGGTACGCATACAGCGGTGGCTGGTAGGGGCCGCAGTCTCCGCCGTGCACCACGAGTGGCGTCGTCGCCAACTAGTAGTCTCTATGGGCGTAAAGCATGTTAGTTTCACATACAAATAGACACATGCGTAGTCGCCAAGATCTTCAGAGATACCGCGTAAAGCATGTTAGTTTCACATACAAATAGACACATGCGTAGTCGCCAAGATCATCAGAGATACCGCGTAAAGCATGTTAGTTTCACATACAAATAGACACATGCGTCGTCGCCAAGATCTTCAGAGATACAAAGTCATGTAGCACGTGAATCATGTCTTTTGTTTGTTTTACACACTCGCTAAGATACAGAATAAACACAGGCGTAGTCGTGAATAAATCAAAAATACCACGAAAAGTACGTTTTATCCACACAATCGCCAAGATGCAGATTTAAACAAATATACGCCCAGTCGCCAATTTCATCAGAGCTACCATGTTTATCATTCTTTGACACAGTCGTTACGTGATTAAGTAGATGCTCGCGTAGCCATAAAGATCATTACAGATACCTGTAGCACGTACAGCGTGTTTCATGTTTACCTTTCCCCACAGATTTCTAAGAAAAAACTCTATTAATATTAATATTATATTACAAATGGACGTAGAAGTTTTAGATTCATAAACTAATAACATTAATGCCTAATCAATTTTTAATTAACAGATCAGTTTCATACCTTCACAGCCCTGCCATTCGTTTACTGTAGGCCTACAATCACTAGTGGAAATCAAAATGGCGCTTTGTTTGATTCGCGTTTGGATTACGTTTAGTTGGTGATGTGTAGAATCTAGATCTATAGTTTAATCATACCCACTCCTGCTAAAAGCAACTTGGGTCAAAAAATAAATAACGCGAATAGAGTGTCTACAACAAAAATGAAAACGGCAAGACTCTATCGGCGATAAATCTAAATCTAGATCTAATGATGATGGCCCAGCCGCACCGTCTCAACCGATACCAGACCAACGATTACCTTTATATTACAAATTATTTTTTTTTCAAAATTGTAATAAACATAGGACCCCCTTGCCAAAGATGTGTTCACTGTCAAACATCAAAATTTAAAGGTGAAACAAAAGCGTTTTGTTGCTCCAACGGTGCCACAAAGTTGGATGTTTTCCTCAGCTCCCCATCGGCATAGATCTAGCGGATTTATTTAATAACAAAAGTTTTGAAAGCAAACATTTTTTAGAATATGTAAGACAGTACAACTCCATCTTTCAAATGACGTCCTTTGGATGCGACGAAGTAAGAGCAAGAGGATGGAACCCAACATTTTGAATCCAAGGGCAAGTTTGCCATGTCATCGGCTCTCTTCAACCACAAGACACCTCTGAAACAAAATGTTTACAAGTTGATTTTGTTGAAAAAGAGACCGAGATTGATTTGCGTCAGTCAATGATGTCAGGACTTAAGAGACATCTAATCAGTGACGTTCGTGATTGTTTGCATGAGCATAATAGTTAAGTGAAAGATTTTAAAACAGCTTACGACTTTGTGCCAAAACACGGAAAAGACTTTCCTAAAAAATTATTGTCAGCTGGTAATTCATGAGTCTGCGCGACCATCAGGAGAACATGCACGTCGCTGCAATGCTCCTACTACACAAAAGGTAGCTGTTATCATGCCCAAAGAACCTGTAGGACACAGGGACATAGTTCTGAGACTAGGCGATAACAGCCTCAAGATCCATTACCATACCCCCAGTATTTTCCATCTGGTACAGGCGGATGGAGCTTGGATGCTAAAAATGAAGTTCAAGGTCACCGTCATGATGTTTTGTCGTTTTCATTTAATGGACGGGAAAATTCTATTTATGATCTCAGTCAGTTAATCATAAGTGAAGGCGGGCTGTGTTCAAATGGGTGCGGGGCTCTACAAGGGTTATAATATTTCAATAGTTGAGGTTTCTTGGCGTTACTACAACCGTAAGTATTATTTTTTTCTTAAACCCATTCGATGTCAACACAATCATTTATAGATCTATATAATATTTTTTTTTCTTTCCGTTCGACATGTTCACGTGCGGGGCTCTGGCCGGGTTACAATACTGAAATCCAGATCTATCGAATGGGGATCTTTCGGGGTTTAAAAATATTTGAGTGTAGTTTAATTTCTATCTGGATCTACCTCGACTATTATTGAAAAGGGGATAAACAGGGATCTAAGAGATAAATCGATTAATTAGATCTAAACTTCTGCTACTCATAGATCTACACAAATTTTGTTTTATTCTTTCCCTTCAACATGTTCACGTACGAGGCTCTGCCAGGGTTATAATACTGAAGTCTAGATCTATCGAATGGGGATCTTTCGGGGTTTAAAAACATTCGAACCCATTTTAAATTCTATATGGACCTACGCCAGTGACATTCGTGATCGTTTGCATGAGCATAATACTTATGTGAAAGATTTTAAAACAGCTTACGGCTTTGTGAAAAAAATACGGAAAAGACTTTCCTAATTGTCAGCTGGTAATTCATGAGTCTGCGCGACCATCAGGGGAACATGCACGTCGCTACAATGCTCCTACTACACAAAAGGTAGCTGTTCTCATGCCAACTGAACCTGTAGGACCCAGGGACACAGTTCTTAGACTAAGCGATAACAGCCTCAAGCGCATTTCTGAGTTTCATAGATCGTATGATCCATTACAATACCCCTGTCGTTTCCATCTGGTACAGGCGGATGGAGCTTGGATGTTACAATGAAATTCTGCCATTTTGAAAGCAAGACGACTGCTTCAGCAATATGCTGTAGACGCCTATTGCAAGACAGAACGTGAATGTCTGCAGTTTTTACGCCGTGAACAGAAAGCACTTCGAGCTGATAGCTATCAAGAGCTGCGTGACACTGTTCGCAATGGTGAGGAAACTCAGATTGACTAAAAAATCATCTTACCTGCAACGTTCACATGGACGCCCTGATTTGTTTATCACCGTCACCATTAACCCACAGTGGGAAGAAATTCAGGTATGCTTAGAAAATGGCCAACAAGCAAGTGACAGACCAGACATTGTTGTGCGTGTTTTTAAACAAAAAATGATGCATCTCCTCAGAATTTTAAAAGACGGCGTATTCGGAAAACTACAGGCATGGTTATACTCCATTGAATTCCAAAAAAGAGGCCTGCCCCATGCCCATATTATTTGTGGCTAATACCTGATTGTTCAATGAAGCCTGACATTAACGACATGACGATATCCGCAGAGATGTTGACTCAGAGTTGCATAAGATTGTTACACAAAGTATGGTTCATGGTCCGTGTGGGGAGATTAATCCAGACTCAGTCTGCATGATTAATGGAAACCATTCAAAAAACGTTCCTAAAGAGTTTGTATGTGAAACAGACCAAGGCTGCGACGGATACCCTAAATACCGAAGAAGTCATCCATAATGGTGGAGAAACTGTGGAAATTTTGTCAAAGCAATCAGAAAATTCAACAACAAAAACCATTGACAATCGCTGGATTGTGCCTTACCACCTCTGGCTTCTAAGGCAGCTGAAATGCCATGCAAATGTGGAAATTTGTTTATTTTATTTGTTTATTTGTCATATGGAACATTAACAGCATCCTTGCACAACGGGCAACCCCATACGTGCTCCGCTCCCCTCTGCAACACGCAACGAAGTGTGTCCAAACTGACAGTCCCCGTCAAGACTTGGTTGTGTAATATTCGGAAAACTACAGGCATGGTTATACTCAATTGAATTCCAAAAAAGAGGCCTGACCCATGCCCTTATTATTTGTGGCTAATACCTGATTGTTCAATGAAGCCTGACATTAACGACATGACGATATCCGCAGAGATGTTGACTCAGAGTTGCATAAGATTGTTACACAAAGTATGGTTCATGGTCCGTGTGGGGAGATTAATCCAGACTCAGTCTGCATGATTAATGGAAACCATTCAAAAAACGTTCCTAAAGAGTTTGTATGTGAAACAGACCAAGGCTGCGACGGATACCCTAAATACCGACGAAGTCATCCATAATGGTGGAGAAACTGTGGACATTGTTTCGAAGCAAGCAGAAAAATCAACAACAAAAACCATTGACAATCGCTGGAATGTGCCTTACAACCCCTGGCTTCTAAGGCAGCTCAATCGCCATGCAAATGTGGAAATTTGTTAATACATCAAAAGCATAAAATATGTTCTCAAATGTTGGAAATGATCAGGCAACATTCGAAGTCCATGAGAAAGGAGTCGACGAAATATCTGATTTTGTTAATGCCAGATACGCTGGCAGCACAGATGCTGTTTGGAGAATGTTTGACTTTCCTATCAACAAACGATATCCCCCAGTACTTCATCTTGCCGTTCACCTCGAAAATTGACAGCGTGTCTTTTTTTACTGGAGAAACCGCCAAAGAAAAAGCTGACGCTCTGCCACCAAACTCGACCCTAGCTGCATTTTTTTTACCTGCGCACCAAAGACCATTTCGCCACAACATTGCTATACCAAGACCTTCCAGAATACTACATGTGGAACACTACAAATAAAGAATGTAAAAGAAGAAAACGAGGAACCAAAATAGATGATGACCTCTTCATAGCTGACTATATTGGCAGAGTGTATACCATCAGCCCCAAAGAAGGAGACTGTGTTTTCTTACGACTGCTGCTTTTGAAGTTCGCGACCTGACATCATTTGGAAGCCTCAGAACTGTTGATGATTACTCATGTCACAGTAATAGAGAAGCATGTATTATAACTAGAAGAGGTCTACTCGAAGATGACAACATCCATCAGCTCACTCTTGAAGAAGCCATAGTGTATGCATCACCTTAACAATTGTGTACGCTCTTTGCAGTAATGTTGACACACTCTGAGCCGGACAATCCTCTTCAACTTTCGGAAAATAACAAAAACTGCCTCTGCAACGATTTTGTTTTTCAACAACAACAAGAGAACGCTGAAAATGTATCTCTCATTAACATCGAGGACCAAGTTTTTAAACCTAATCGCAACTCCATCACTATGCCGTTCAAGAACAATCTGTTCTTTTTGAAGACCATTATTCTTTGCTCAATGATGAACAAAAACGACCCAAAATCACCCAAATTATTTTTCTTAGATGGCCCCGTAGGACGTGGGAAAACTTTTCTTATTGGAACAATAATTGCGGCACTAAGGAAAGATGACAAGGTTGTTATGCCAACCTGAGGCAGAGGATTGGGTGCAACATTGCTTCCTGAAGGCAGAACTGTTCATTCGACTTTTAAGGTGCAATTTGATCTACATTCACAAGATGTGCCGATGTGCGCCATAACAGAGAATTCTGCCTTAGCAAAGTCATTGCAAAAGTGTTTGCAATCATCATTGACGAAGCCCCAATGTTGCATCGGTTTGTGCTTGAAGCCATGGATAGAACTTTTCAAGGCATACGTGGCAATAAATCCATTATGGGTGGAATATAAGTTCTGTTTTGCGGTACTTCTCGTCAGATTTTGAAAGTTGTGAGATCAGGCACAAGAGCAAACATTGTCCACGCATGTCTAAAAAAGTCTTACCTTTGGCCTCATATACATCGCCTGCATCTACAAACCAACATACGAGTGATTCGCGCCAACAATCCAGAGGCAACAGAATTTGCAGAAACTATTTTGAAGATAGGCAATAACCCTTATCCTACTGAATCGCATGATACCATTGATTTAACCCACTGTGCTAATATAGTGCAAAATGTTGATGAGCTGATTTCAAAAGTTTTCAACCAGTTCGAGGACAATTTCACAAATCATGATTGGCTAAGTAAAAGCAATGCCTGTAGAGGAAAGTGTGTATTTGTCCATTGACACAGCTCAAACACCTGAGGAAGCTGTATTGTACCCGGTAAAATTTCTAAATTCAATTCAGCTGTCAGGACTTCACCTCATAAACTACACCTTAAAGTCGGCTTGACAGTCATGATTACGCGATTAATAAATCCGCCCTACCTCATGAATGGCACAAGATGCTTATTCATGTCCCAAATGGCACAAGATGCATAATAATGTCCCTTCAGTCTAGCATCATTGAGGTAGAAGTCATGGCTGGGCCATACAAGCAGCAACGCTGAGCCATTCCCCGCATCACCCTAAATCCATCTGACTCTGGATTGCCTTTCACATTCAAAAGGAAGCAGCTTCCTGTACTTCCTTACTTGGCACTCACAATAAGTAAAGCACAAGGGCAGACGTTGAACACCATAGGTCTTGACCTGACATCCCAAGTTTTCAGCCACTGCATACTGCATGTGGCGCTGTCCGGAGTCGGAGGTCGGTAATATGTTTATGTCAACACAGCAAAGGCACGAAGCGTCATCTCTGCATCTACTCAGAAGTGCTAAACTAATCAATAAGTTTTTCTATTGTCTGTGTGAATGTAACTGCTAAAATACACTTACCTGTTCGAAGAACTTTTGTATTATTACAGATCACTTCTACATGAACAACTCCGACATTGATCTTCTCTAAATTTTGCATGAAAATAACTCTATTTTTCCTCCAATGCAATTTAAAATCACCGTTAATTTAAAAAAAAAAAGAAACAAAACTTCGTGGTCCACTTGTTATACTAAAATAAAGCCACCAGAAATCGATTTTAATGACTAGGGTTATGAGGTGTGTTCAACAATAAGAAACATTCCCAACTCTTAACACATTAATTTATCTATTTGAGTGAGGGGCTGCATGATTATCATCATCATCATATCATCGGGTGGAGTTACTACTTATCTATAGGATTTAATGTTTTACATTTGTGAAATTCACAGGGGCTTGTAAGCACAACGTCGAGGTAACCTACAAATCATCTTCTAGGCCTTTTCACATGCAAAATAACTATCAACATTATATCATAAGGCGGGTGGTAATCGTATTAACAGCCCAAGGTTTGAAAATACGAAACTGTGGAATCATAGTAAGGCTTGTTTCAATAAACCGTTTGGTTTAGTTTAGCGTTAAGTCGGAGCATAAGATTTCGGCTGGCACACAGTCAAGTAAGGCAAAAACAATTATTACCACACAAAAAATCACAAGCCTGACTTATGCCTGGTTCTTTTCAGTTGCGTTTAGGTTAACATCGCAATTATAGTATTATGATATATAAATATAGGAACTGCACTCTGTGATGGAGGAAGTTCACATACGAACTTTTCGTTCCACATTGCACAGTCTTTGAGTTCGTCAAGCTTAACAATTTTATTGTTAGACTTTGGGAGCAACCTCTCTCTCTGTCATTCTGTCTTTCCCTGACTCTTTCTCAGTCTCTGTCTATGTCTCTCTCTCTCTCTGTCTCACTCTCTTATAGACATGCCATTTCCTCAGTTATTTAATCTTTGTCAATGACCGTCACAGGTTAATTCCGCCGGCGGTATTAACGTGTGATCATATATTCACGCCATGCGGAGAACAAACAGCAAGGCTATCCTGTGATCTATTCCAGATACAAAGGTGTTATGGCCTGCACCGAAGCCTTGGGTATTGATGTGAGGAAACGTGGAAGTTAAGTTCAAAACCTCTCTCTAAGTGTTGAAAGAAACCATCTGCTCAATAGAGACTTTGTAGTTCTCACGACGATGTCACAATCATGTCTCTTGGACCTTGGGTTTTCCTGGTCGCCCATTGGCTCATGGAGTCTCGGATAGAGATGAAGAGCACAAGGGAAAAAACAACAGAGTCACATTTCTTACATTTCAAGAAAACTTAATTTTTATGTTTGACTTTTATCTTTAATTCATTATAAACTATAATTTCTTCTTTTAATTCAACATGGACTATGTCACAATTCCCATTTGGAGATTGGTTGAAAATAAGCATTTTTACATGTTTTCATTTACCCCTCATAACTACAAAATTTAAAAAATGTGACTCTGCCCTTTTTTCTATTGTGTTCTTCAGGTATGATTGGACAACGGTGCAGATTTCCTCACCTATTGTCTCCGTTTTCGCCACTTCTCCCGTTTTCACAAGGCATCTAATGTTGATGGGGGAACAAACGCAACAGGCGCGAGCTAAGGTCAAAATAGTCATCAGTATTGATCTTTCTGTATCGTAAAGTGCATGCACTAAAGGTTAGTACACCAGCAAAAACTGCACTCTAGCGTCTCTGAGATCCTTATGGATTGCACTAAGGGAACATAATGGCGTCAGATGGGCTCAGCTATATGGTGAGAAGTCCCAAGTAATAAAGTCTTACTTTGATGAGCTGGATAAAAGAGGCAGAAACGCTGTTTCAAACGGTCTCATTAGAAAGACATGGATCCCATTAGTGGTGGGCGAAGTCCGACAATTATAATCGCTCAAATATGTATCATTATGTCCGATTTCATTCCTTGTTGGTTGAGTCGGTGTCAGTATAATGTGACTAGCTGAGACAGGAGTTCACGTCTTTCCACCCTGTCTCGTGCGTGGCAGCACATGACATTGTCCTACGTCAGTCTTGGAGCCCGTCCACGATATAGCCCATAGATGCTGACGTTGAACGATAGGCATCTAACTCAACTCAATTCAACTCAACTCAAGTCTGCTAGGTCTCAAGAAGTTTTACTACCATTCAACTCTATAAAACGAATCTCCCACAACTGGTTATGTCCCAAATAAGTTTAATCATTTAAAGATGCTTTCATTCAGCCATCGATCACAAAGCCACACCTTGATGTTAAACAATAATGGGCCGATTTTATCTAAACAATTTTGAAAAGGTAGTTCTCAAACAACTGAAGGTTCATTTGAGTAACAGTAATCTCTTACGCTTAGGTATGCTTTACAAGCTGCTAACTAAAAGAGATGTGATACCAGGCAGCTTTGCTAAAGGTAACTTCAGATTTATTAACCTCAGCTGTAAACGGCAAGGTGTCAGTGCTTTCTTTGTTAGATCTATCAGCAGCAGTCGACATTATGGACACGCCATACTTATAAGTGGTAGAACTAAATGGGATTTTTTGTTTGCTCGGGCATGTGATAAATTTGTTTCAATCATATTTGACTGGCAGGAAACAAATAGTTCTAACTGGACTTGTCATATTAACACCATGTATGTGACTTAAAAACAGCAGTTCCTCGGGGTTCTGTTTCGTCCTCCTTGTTGTTTTTTGTATTTAATCATATACGACAAATATCATTTTAAAAAATCGTTTTAATTATTATCGTTATGCTGATGATGCTCAGCTTTACTCAAACTTTATTATCAAACAATGTTGAAATTTTGATAAGGGATTTTGCGAAGGAGTAGATGGTAATGAATGGACTAAAAATGAACGACGTGAAAACTCAATTAAATTTAATATGTATATATGAGCGCCCACTAAACTAAATTGTGTAGATTATAGATCGATTTGATTAGGCAGTGCCGTAGTGGCACTAACACCAGTAGTGTGAATAATGGAAAATGTGGAAGAGAACTAAGATGGTGATCTTTCCACGGAAAGTTTTATCTTGCATAATTATAAGAAAAGTGTGAAATTTACAAATTATGTGCAATAGGTTAGATAAGGCAGTTTATTTCCGAAGAGACCACAAAAAAGTATAATGTCTTTTTAATTACTAATAGACTAGATTAATGCAAGTCACCTTTATGTTCTATAACTATTGTAAGAATTTACCGCCTATAACAAATTCGAAATCGCGCCTCAAGATTGATTGAAACAAGTAGTGCATTGGATGCCTATCAAATCACGCATCGAGTTGAGATTTTAAAAACAGGGTTTCGATAGGTTTCGACCGACTGATTTCGACAGGTTTATTTCATGAGTGGTCTAAGAGAAAAAACTCTATATTTACACCTTGAGGTAATTGATGATTTGTTAGTTACGCCTCTTGTTCAGTTATTAATCATGATATCTGCCTCCTCAGTAAACGTCCACATCTTAATCACACAAACAAAACAAAACAAAATGACACATGTTTAAGTCTTTACAGAAATTGTATAGTGGTGATTATTCAACTTGTACATCTTTTATTTTTACCTGTGTAAAACCAGGCGCCTCGTTTTATCTAAAATAGAATAAAATTAAAAAAAATTATAATATAATTATAATTATCTTTTGCTTTATTGATGTTCAAATTTAAAAAGTCAATCTCACACCATGACATTGAAAGTAGAAAAACTTTCTTTGTTATGGTTCCGAGCAAGAATCGTCAGTAAATTTAATTAGATCTAGGTGTGTGTTTGTGTGTTTTGTCGCGTAAACATGGGTGTAGACAATGTACACAATCGGTCAAAGCACACATGCTTGCCGTGTAACCGTGTTTGTGATAGTAGTTATTAACACATTCTAGTCTTGATATAGTGAGGGGAAAAAGGCAATTACATTGACATCAACATGCAAGTCATATAATGTCTTGATCACAAGATGGGGCCGGTTAAACAATTACAAATAAGGAGCTTCAGTTTGTCTATAAAGAAAGAAGAAACGTTGAAGATGCTGTGCTAACGTCTTTAAATACTCTCCTAGTAAAACATTTTGAGACACCCACAGTATTTGCTAGAAGTTTATTTGTTGATTTTTCGTCTGCTTAAAAAAAAGCAGGTGTAAAAGCAAAGGACCAGTAGAATGACAAGTCAATGGGATAGGAATAATTTCCGAAATTTTCCACACTGTTGGTATTGTGTGTGTTTGCAGTGACATATTTAAAATATGTGTAAATATCGCTGCTAACTGTTGGTAACACAGTTTATGTACTTTCCCTTGAAACTTGTCAGGACCACAGCTTTTGTTTACATTCACATCATGGAACTGATTCGTTACCGACTAATTTTCAAGTTTCATACACCCATAATAATTCTCTCTTGACTCATTCAAAAACTGCGCTCTCAGCTCCTCAAATTCTTTATATGAGTTATAGCAATCAAAACAAAAGTAAAATGTGTATTAAATGTCCCATAATCGATTTTTTTAAAAATCAATTATTTCAAACGTACAATCACATTCCTTAGTTTATATCACACACGAACAATACCATAATAACCAGAATAAATAATATCACTGAATAACATAACAATTTGTTCATTCTTAAAAGCAATGGATTTTTAAATGGCTGAAAATTGCTATGTTCTATTTTTACTCTCTTGTTCCTTCAATCTATAACACAAAGCTAACTCTAAAACCATCTCCATTGTCATCTAAAAATGTAATATCTCCATTCTTTGCAGCACATATAACGTTAATGTCTTCTTTCTTTGCACCACATATAACGTTAATATCTTCATTCTTTGCAGCACATATAACGTTAATATCTTCATTCTTTGCAGCACATATTATAACGTTAATATCTTCATTCTTTGCAGCACATATAACGTTAATATCTTCATTCTTTGCAGTACATATAACGTTAATATCTTCATTCTTTGCAGCACATATAACGTTAATATCTTCATTCTTTGCAGCACATATAACGTTAATATCTTCATTCTTTGCAGCACATATAACGTTAATATCTTCATTCTTTGCAGCACATATAACGTTAATATCTTCATTCTTTGCAGCACATATTATAACGTTAATATCTTCATTCTTTGCACACATATTACATATAACGTTAATATCTTCATTCTTTGCAGCACATATTATAACGTTAATATCTTCATTCTTTGCAGCACATATTATAACGTTAATATCTTCATTCTTTGCAGCACATATTATAACGTTAATATCTTCATTCTTTGCAGCACATAATATTATAACGTTAATATCTTCATTCTTTGCAGCACATATAACGCTCGCACCGAGACAAAGCCAGAGTTTTGAGGAAGGCCCTGCGGAACTCTTTGTTCATGGCGGCGTAGATGAGGAAGTTCATGGCGGAGTTGGCGAGACCCAACAGGTTCACGCCCCTGTAGATGACTGCTGGGAAGGACAGGAAGTAGTCGAGTCCCATCACGATGACGTTGGGCGTGATGCAGCAGAAGAACACGCCGAACACGGTCAGGAAGAACCGGATGCTCTTCATGGTGCCTTTGTCGATGGATCCGCCTAGAGGGTTTGTGGGGGGAGGGGGGGGGGGGCATGGAGGGTGGAGCAGAGATATTAAATAGAGAGGGAGTGGGCAGAGATAGGGGAGAGAGGAGATAAATTGAGAGAGAAATGGGGAAAGGAGAAATGGGTCCCTTTGTCGATAGATCAGCCTGGAGTGGTGGTGGGGTGGCGGGCAGGAAGACATGGAGGGTGGAGCTATTGATTTTGGAAAGAGATATTAAATAGAGAGGGAGTGGAGAGAGAAAGAGGAGAGGGGAGAGAAATCGAGGGAGAAACAGGAGAGATGTCCCTTTGTCGATGGATGCACCTGAACGGTTTGGATGCGGGGGGGGGGGGGAAGAGAGGGGAGGAAGACGTTGAAGGTGGAGCTAAGATCAGAGATTAAAAAAAGTTAAGCCTTTATTATCCCATAAGAAAAATGTGTGTCAATTAAAAGAATACACATGTGGAAAGAAATTTTGGGAATTTTACATAATACGTATAACACTGTTGCAATAACACACTGTCAGACATATTTAGATATTATTTAGAATAAAGACATCTGTTTACATATCTACAAAATACAAATACCCTTACAAAGACACGTCCGCTAAGTATAGCAATTTTGTAGCAATCTGATGGAGGTCGGCGCAAAAAATGGCGCAAGTGCTGGAGCGGTGGGACCTGTCCATGATATAACCAGAGACAACAGATTTAGTGAGACGATATACAAAACTATCTCACAGTGCTACAGACGCAAGGAGCTAGCGTGACGCGCGCTCCCTCTATTTCTTTACTGAAATTAAGGCGGTAACTATCATCAGACACGTCCGCTAAGTATAGCAATTTTGTAGCAATCTGATGGAGGTCGGCGCAAAAAATGGCGCAAGTGCTGGAGCGGTGGGACCTGTCCATGATATAACCAGAGACAATAGATTTAGTGAGACGATATACAAAACTATCTCACAGTGCTACAGACGCAAGGAGCTAGCGTGACGCGCGCTCCCTCTATTTCTTTACTGAAATTAAGGCGGTTGAACGATCATCAGACAGTTTTTTTTTAACTAGGTTTTAAAGAAGGAAGCAACCGCATTAGCTATCCCAACCCACACACGCAAAATCCTCCCCGTGACACATCTCACTATTCCACACTCTCTGGTGACCTTAGACAACAACCTTCACCTTGCGAACAGTTGGCTGCGTTAGCGCGCACCGCCTTCCTCTGTCTGCCGGCGGTCTGCAAGATGAGAATGTAGGTCACCACGGTAATGGCCGACGTGACGGTATATACAACGCCGGTGAGGTAGAACGTGTACCAGATAGGCTCGCGTTCTGTGATGTCGCAGAGCGGCACCTCGTCGTACGGCCGGCCCGCAAACTGGCAGATGAGCGTCATGACCAGGCCGACAAGCCACGCCAGACCAATGAAAGCCGAGATGACGTGTGTGGTGATGACTCGCTGGTAGAAGTATGGCTTCATGATGTACAGGTATCTGAGTGGGAGTCGAAATATAATGTGGTGTTCAGGATAAGATAGAATATTCTCACCCATACAAAATTGAAGGTTGAATATCGATCTGTCTGTCTCTCTCTGTCTCTCTTTGTCTCTTTTTGTATCTGTCTCTGTATGTCTCTGTCTCTGTCTGTCTCTGTCTGTCTCTGTATGTCTGTCTGTCTGTCTGTCTGTCTGTCTGTCTGTCTGTCTCTCTCTCTGTCTCTCTCTCTGTCTCTCTGTCTGTCTGTCTGTCTGTCTGTCTGTCTCTCTCTCTCTCTCTCTCTCTCTCTCTCTCTCTCTCTACCAGTCTGTCTCTCTATACATCCATCCATCTAATTATCTATTTATATCTATCTCTATTTCTCGCTCCCATTCTTTCTTTCCATATTTCGTTACATCTTTATGCTGCTACAAATTTTATTCCATATTGTAATAAAGATGGGTGTTATATAATATTCAACAAGTTCAATTAATACCAACAAAGATGACTTTTTCAATTAGAATTAATGGCTCTCTGATATTATTATGGCTTCATTGTGTACAGATACAATGTATCTGTTGGGTGGGAATTTCATCACATACGAATTGAAATGAACAATTTATTCGGTAAATATATGAATATAATTATGAATTTTAAAAATAAACCATAGTATAAATGGTATTCATAGTCTCAAATTAGACAAATTAAGTTAACCTTATCAGAAACACGGATTATAAATGGAGTTTATAGTTTCGTATTCGACAAACTATTCATTCTGTAACAAAGACTATATATAAGATAAGTTTAAAAATAGCAATCTTTAGACCGAGGAAACAAAACTATCTCGTAGTTTAACATCTTCTAGGATCTCAATAAAAATCGTAAACCGCAACGGGATCTCAGAGTGAGAGAAATTGTCGGGACTTAGTCGATCACGTTACACTGACACCGACCAAAACAGTGCGGAACAATCTCGAGCGGGTCTTGAACCACGGACCCTCCTGCATAGAAAGCCGACGCTCTAACCACAGCGCCACCGTACTCCCCAACACAAGAGACAGAATGCGGGGTAACCTTTCTAGTCTGTTGGAAGAGACGGGAGTGACGGGTGGGGATATGTGTACTATCTTCGGCATGGAAAGATGGACCTTTATTTATTTATGTTTTTATCTATACATTGTCTTAATTTTAAATTTATTTGTGTGTGTGTGTTTGATTATTTGTTCCTTCAATTATTTACATATTTTTCTGTTCTTTACTTACTTACAAATCTTTCTATTTTTTTATTTGTTTATCATCTATTCGGTTTTTGAAAACTCATTTGCCTAACTCAAGATAGCATCTAACCTGTTCATGGCTCAATGCATCATGTTTATGGCGGAGACCACGACTTCTGTAACAGAGAGTCATACATGCTACAGCCTCTCACATCACCTGTCTAGGTGTATTGCAGAGACCACGACTTCTGTAACAGAGAGTCATACATGCTACAGCCTCTCACATCACCTGTCCAGGTGTATTGCAGAGACCACGACTTATGTAACAGAGAGTCATACATACCGCAACCTCTCACATCACCTGTCCAGGTGTATTGCAGAGACCACGGCTTCTGTAACAGAGAGTCATACATACCGCAACCTCTCACATCACCTGTCCAGGTGTATTGCAGAGACCACGACTTATGTAACAGAGAGTCATACATACCGCAACCTCTCACATCACCTGTCCAGGTGTATTGCAGAGACCACGACTTATGTAACAGAGAGTCATACATACCGCAACCTCTCACATCACCTGTCTAGCGCGATGAGCATCATGTGTAGCGCCGAGACGACCATCGGCCCCAGGATCAGCCCGTGGAACAGCAGGCACAGCCTCAGGTGGCGGTGGAAGACCTTGACCTTGACCGGGCCCAGCATGAACAGAGCGACCAGCACGCAGGACTGACCCACCAGGACGTCGGCGCACGCCAGGCTGCACACGTAGATGTTGGCCAGAGTCCGCAGCGCCGGGGTCCGCCAGATGGCCACACAGTCGTGGCGTTAGCAGACGTGATGAACAGGGCCAGGCACAGCGCTATGGCGCACAGGGACGCGCCGCTGAAGGTCACGTGGGACAGGTCTTCAAACTCGGTGCTGTTGCTCATCTGGTGGTTGGGTGGAAGAACGTGTGGAGTAATTTGATTGTACTGTATTCAAAAAGATACATCTAAAGTCAATCCATATAAACACCACTATAAGTGTGGTCGTAAAACAAGCCATGCACACAACAGGCAGTCATTGACAGATGAGACATTAATGGATTCTGGTATCAGGCCCTTGCTGAATAAACCACGTGATGCCAGAATTAAGTCAACGGTCAGCGCCCAGGTCGCTCTTGGCGTGACGCGCACCCGAGGCCTGCGTCTGGCTTTGTCAGTTTTCTGCATCAGTGCATGTCCGGTGATTGTCAGAATGGTCGAATTTTCAAAAATATCACCACTTCAATTTCTTAGCCTATTACATACATAACTTTGTGTGAATTTCTCTTATGCTGTGGTCTGATTTTACATTTTAATCTAGTAGAATGTCATAAAAATACGATTTGGCTCGCAAAAATCACCAATGAAATAACCCGGTTCATGAATGAAGTCCTTAAAAGAGATGATGTTTCAGAGCCATTTTGAGAGACAAATTATAAGGTTATTCTTTTTTATTTTATTTTAGTACTACTAGCGCCAACACTATCGCTACTGCCAATTCTACTTATACTACCATTGCCAATACTGTAACTACAACAACAACAACAACATCAACAACAACAACAACAACAACAACTACTACTGCTACTACTACTACTACTACTACTACTACTACTACTACTACTACTACTACTACTACTACTACTACTACTACTACTACTACTACTACTACTACTACTACTGCTGCTGCTGCTGCTACTACTACTACTACTACTACTACTACTATCACTACTACTACTACTACTGCTGCTGAAGATGATGATGATGATAATGATACTGCTCGCTCCCACTACTACTACTACTACTACTACTATACTACTACTACTACTACTACTACTACTACTACTACTACTACTACTACTACTACTACTACTACTACTACTACTACTACTACTACTACTACTACTACTACTACTACTACCACTACCACTACCACTACCACTACCACTACCACTACGACTACGGCTACCGCTGCTACTAATACCACCACTATTATTTTAACCACACTAATTATGAAAAAAAGAAATACGCACAACTGAGGGACACGATAAAAATAACACAACTTAAGGTTATACAAATACATAAAAACGTTTTACCTTTTTTGGCTTTATCAGACTAATACAAAAAATGCATACTTCATTAATCATTCATAGTGCGCAGTGACAAGCATATGAAATTACCTCAGTTAAGCCAAGGCGATTGAAAGTTTGCTGATACTGTCACAATATAAAAAAATGATTATCTGGTACAATCTCTTTTTCCACGGCCTACATCTTTGAATGTTTGTACATCTATAATTACACACTCTTCTAATAGAACAGTAGGAGGTATAATATGGAAGTTTCTCTTACTGTTCTAGATGTTAAAGAAAACTGCACACGGCGCTCAGATGTGAACGTGATCTATTGGACCAAGAAAGCAAGGTTTTTGCCTAGTTTCACATAATCTTGTGGTAGCCTGGGGTAGACCATCGGCTTTCAGCACAGAAGGTCCGTGGTTCGAGTCTGGCTTTGGCGACTTCGTCCTCTACTAGTTGGGTCGGTGTCCGTTTGATGGGACCTTCTAAGACGGAGTCATGGTATACCCGCTCTGTATCTGTGTGACAGCATGAAAACTTGTCAGTCGTTAGTATTAAGTCCCGTTCACAATATAATCTATACAGTGCTGACGATAGACGCTAAGCAACTACACTCATTATTTTCACATAATTGTATCCTGGATCTCATGAAACATCGCATACGGCGATGTAAGGTGAGCAGTTTGATCTGAGCCGGGCAAGGCGGAGCTCTCTCCTGGTTTTACGTCTCATAAGTCTCAGAAGTACCTGACACAGTGATAGGTTTAGTGGGAGTGGCAGGGGTCCTCTTTAATAGCCCAGAACTTGGAGTGAGAGAGAGGGAAAAAGAGAGAGAGAGAGACAGACAGACAGAGAGAGAGAGAGAGAGAGAGAGAGAGAGAGAGAGACGGGGGGTGGGGGGTGGTATAATTATACTGTATCAGTACGTTGAGGTTAATCAGTGAGGTTACAATAATAGAAGCAAAGCAATAAAACTTAGCGAGAGATGGATGGGGCTGGAGGGAGAGGGAGAGGAGAGAGAGAGAGAGAGAGAGAGAGAGAGAGAGAGAGTGAGAGAGTGAGTGAGTGAGTGAGAGTTTGTTTTACGGCACGTCAGCACGGTTACGGCTATGTTGTGCCCATGGTGTCCTAAGACAGTTAATGCATTATACTAGTAGCAGAGAGAGAGAGAGAGAGAGAGAGAGAGCTGATAGGGGCAGAGAGAGCGAGTATGTGTGCGCGTGTGTTTGTGTATGTGGGCGGAAGCGAAAGAAACAAGAATGAAAAGTCCCGTAATTTGTTTGGAAATTAGAAGTAATACACTTCCTAGAACTATAACGATTTTTCAACGAATTTATTCAAAAGCAAGCAATCTGTAATCGCCGATATTATTAGTAAGAACACACACTTCTTTTCATTGCTTCCCTTCTTTGTGAGCTTTTATGACTTTCGCGGCAAACGAAAGGTTGACACCTTTTTCATGGAAACAAAAATGGAATTTTGTTTACATACGGTATTGTAAAAAAAAAAAAAAAAAAAAAAAAAAAAAAAAAAAAAAAGCCATTCTTCTAACCCCCCGCCCTCCGAGCATTTTTCCAAAAAGCATTTAAAAATTAATGTCAACCATTTAAAATAAGTGCGTCTGCTAGTAGAAGAATGGTCTATAATTATAAATCAACGAGTAAAACTGTTTCATGTCACTTTAAATCTTTTCCTTGAAATCATTTTAAGTAAGCCCATCGTTATCTGTATAAAAAAGGCGTAAGGTCGATCGAAAACCCATAATGTAACCGAGAAATGAATTAAAGACTTTAAGTACTTTTACTGAGTTTTTGTTGTGTTTTTGTGGAGCTGTTAGTGCGGTATCTATTTACTTTTTGTTGTTTTTGTTGTTGCTGTTCTTGTTTTCTTTAGGGTTGTTTTTCTAACTGAGTGTATAAGTTATAAATCTAAACGGAAAGAAGCTAAAATACGTTAATAAGTTTCTCGTTAACCAATAATCGTTACACTGATGCTAGTAAAGTAAATTAAAAGTGCATGTTGGGAAATTTAACGCACCAAAACGTGAAGCTTCCATGCTTTAACTTAATTAAGTCTGTTTGTTTTCGTGTGTTTACTAGTCAAATGATCCTTTGAGCTTGCTAGCTCTAGCGGTTAATGCAATCGGGGATCGGGCTTGGTTCAATAGCATTAAATGTGCGGAGAGCGAGTTCTATCGACTTTTATACGAGGAACAGTTGTCTCTAAGCACAAATTTATCACCCATCGCTCAGCCCTGTTTGTAAGGCCTGGGGTTAGACAAAACAAAGAGGCGTATAAGCGTAAACAGCTTGGGCTGGCAACCTAGATTAGGTTCTCCCTTGTGGCGTTTATACATTTAATTTGCACAACCTGAATCCTCAATGAAAAGTTTTCGGTGATGAAACGGACAGAGCAAATGAAATGTGTATCAAAACATTGCATCAATGCTTTTTATGAAGAATAGTTTCCCTTTAAAAAGTCCCAAACGGTGTAGTAATCTCTAAAGTAATTTATAAGCACTCTATGTTGTCGTGGTTGGCAATCAGCCGTAATTTTTCAATATTGTTACATTGGAGAGAGAGAGCTAAGAGAGAGAGAGAGAGAGAGAGAGAGAGAGAGAGAGAGAGAGAGAGAGAAAAGAAAGGGGGGGGGGGGGAGGAGAGAAGAGAGAGAGAGAGAAAGAGAGAGAGAGAGGGGGGGGGAAAAAAAAGAGAGAGAGAGAGAGAGAGAGAGAGAGAGAGAGAGAGAGAGAGAGAGAGAGAGAGAGAGAGAGAGAGAGAAAATTTAGGGGAAAAGATTACCATTTGTAAACAGTGAGAGATCCGGGTGGAAGAACAGGCGTATCGATAGACAGACGAGAAGATGTACAATAGATAAATAAATGGAGGTGGTGATGTTTAACCAGGAGACTGAGAGTGTTCCCCTAGATATACAGCAACTTTACTACTACTACTACTACTTCACGCTTCACGCTACACGTTTTAAACGTGTACAGAAAAGTGGACACTCTTTGTCTCTATTATGCTGGGCCATAGAACTCACTACACGCTACACGGGTCACGCTTCACGCCTCACGCGTGTAGAGAAAAATGAACATGCTCACTTTTTAAGCTTCACGTCTAGTCTGGACCCAGCGAACATAGACTATAACAAGGAATAATTTAATTGAGATGGTAAGGGCAAGGCCCCTTCTCTGGCATCCTCGTGTGCCCGACTACAAGTACAAGAGTGAAGACAAGAGAACTCAAACTTGGGATGAGATAAAAAAGCTTTTAACTCTAAGCAAAAGTAAACGTGGTTAATTAATATATCAATAGAGAAAGAGGGAAAGATAAATAGATAAATAGAAAGAGAAAGAGAAAGAGAGAGAGAGAGAAAGAGAGAGAGAGAGAGAGAGAGAGAGAGAGAGAGAGAGAGAGAAGAGAACTCAGAGAGAGAGATCGTAGAAACTCTGGATGGTGATCGATTGCAGGAGTTCAGCAAACATTACAGTATTTAAAAAACTTTGCGCTCAGCAAAATCATCAGCGACATTACTCCAAATACATCACCCTTCAGCATTTCAATGTCAGCACCTTCACCATCAAAATCCTACTACATTTACCATCCTACTAGTAGTACAACTCTCATTCCTTGCCACAAAATCAGACGTCTGGGCAAGCCCAACAGTCCCCCTTGCGTTCCTGGCAGAGCTCCTGTCAGTCAAGAGAATGTCCTGACAGTTTAGCAACAGCGCTCCTGAACCCAGTAATTATTTTTTAGTGAAATCCACTGAAAACGTACGAGTAATTCGTGTTATTTTTCATTAAAATCCGTTCATAAAGTATTTGCATAATCTGTTTGAAGTTTGTATTTTTTGTTTGGTATTTTCCTCTGTGTATGTAAGTACTGTACGACATCCTCGCATACTTGAAAAAGAGTTCTTCATCAAGATTCTCAAGAAGATAAAGGAATGTACACTGGAACTTTCCCCGTGATTGTCTGAGAAGATAATATTAATGTTCTAGGCTCCATATAGTGCGTTTCCTTTCGTTTTAGTCTACTTCGTAACAAAAGCAAAATCATAGCATCTTCGTCGGAAGAATCATTTTCGGAGAAAATAAAACAAAACATGAAGCATGTAGCATGATAGCGTGAAGTTGTATGGCCCAGGGTATGAAACGTGTAGCGTGAAACGTGAAGCGTGAAGCATGTAGCGTGAAGTTCTATGGCCCATCAGC
>RQTK01001694.1:0-10285 GCA_003991915.1 Elysia chlorotica
TATCTATCTATCTATCTATCTATCTATCTATCTATCTATCTATCTATCTATCTATCTATCTATCTATCTATCTATCTATCTATCTATCTATCTATCTTTTTATCTGTTTATCTATCTACCTATTTATATTTGCATTTTTGTGGAGTTTTATGATTCAATTATTGTAAACTTGTTTGTTTCCACATTAAAAAGATCCATAGTATCTTTGATTACACCTGATCGCCATCATTAATTTGTCCTCCTGGCTCTCTGTGTTTCAGATTCAGCGAGATCCTCTATTTTACTAACACCAACAGCCATCCTGATGGTAGAATACTCTCTTCTTTACCAACATCCTTGGACATAGTGCTCTACACATGGACGTTACCGTAGTCGGATAGTTCCAGCGTTGCCGGAGTCTACAGAGCGGGGATTACCTACACAGCGGCGGCCACAATGATGGGCAGGAGAGCAGTAGTCCAGGCATGGGAGGCGGCGCTTTTCCTTCATCTCGTCATGCACCTGACAGGTACGTGCACATCTGAGGGCTGTATGACCACTGAGGCGTAGACTTAAACACCGACTGTGGTATTTATGTGCATGGTTAGTCAGCGTGGAAATATATATAACATCTTTGTAGTTACTGCCTTACAACACTTGCTAAGTCCAGGGAATGTGGGGGAAAGTCTGGTCGAACAATCGGTCACTGCTCCTGGATTAAGAGCAGGTCTGTAGTTAGGTTATTGGTTGGTTGGTCTCTTCATACCAAATGCCAGCAGCTAGGTTATATTATCACGAACGTGTCCTCAGGCTAATGTCTGACAAGTTTACGTGCTGCTACACGGAGACAGTGATGGATACCAATTCAGTCGATCACATTATAGTGACACCGATCCAAACCAGTAAGGGAAGAAATAAGACAATTTGATTTGTCCGAAATTGGGTTCGACTGGCGATCTCCTGAACAGAAGCTCAATGCTCTACCACTTGCGCCACATCGCACCCCAGCGAAATATAAGAAATGAAACGAATAAGAAGGAAATGTGTAAAAAGACTTCAACATTATTTTATCAACCTATGTGAGATATTAATGAATTATATTTTTATCCGTCTTCGCTTCTGGGTTGTTTCTTTCTGCTAAAGCATTTTTCTAATTCCAACTTCCTGTTTTAATTGTTCTATTTGTAAAACCTCTGTTTATATCTATGTCTGTCTCGCTATCGTTCTAGCTATTCATCTTTCTATCAATATTTCCACCATATGTCCCTACACCATTTGTCTGTCCACAATCTACGATTTCGACCACTGATCTGTCTATTTAACCACCTGTCTACTTATCTATATCGGGAAACATGACCATATCATGAAGGTTTTCCGATCTTATACTGCCTATCCATCTATCTATCTATCTATCTATCTATCTATCTATCTATCTATCTATCTATCTATCTATCTATCTACTCGTATCTATATAACTACCTATTTATCTATCTGTTTCCCATCTGTCTATCCACCTATCTACCCATCTATCTTTCTACTTCTTTACGATATTTGTCATATCATTAGGTGATATGTTTTCTCAATGTTTATGGCATGATGGGGTGTTTCCTTTTGAGTTCGCTTTGAACAACGAATGTCGTATCAACAATGGAAGTTCCATTTCCCAAGGTAGGCTACACGAAAGAAAAGTGGGACATTGAAAACTGAAATGGTTTGGGAGATGGAGTGCTGTTTGGTCATGTAACCGCATATTGATATGGCGTGCAAATTCATTCATAACGTGAAAGTCAGGGAAAGCAAGATGGAGATTACCTTGACACAATGCCAACAAGGACCCTGGCTCTTCCTCATCCCACTCATTTTTCTTGTATAATTCATTTGTTTTGATCTGTTTCATTGTATAGAAATTCGTACATTTCCCTAAGGATTTTTTTCGTATCGAACACTCTCCGCTGGCTGCCGTTTACTGATAGTAAAAGTTTATTTCTGGGTTTGTTTTCAAATGTCTTGTTTTTGTTTATGTTGGTGTTAGTGTTGTTTCTTTCCTTTTTAAATATAGTTTCAATGATCCTATAGTAGTAGTAGTAGTAGTAGTAGTAGTAGTAGTAGTAGTAGTAGTAGTAGTAGTAGTAGTAGTAAGCATTAAAACGCTCTCTGCATATTCATTATAGGAATCAAAACGCTCTCTACTCTGTCATATTCATTATAGGAATCAAAACGCTCTCTACTCTGTCATATTCATTTTAGGCATCAAAACGCTCTCTGCTCTGTCATATTCATTTTAGGCATCAAAACGCTCTCTGCTCTGTCATATTCATTTTAGGCATCAAAACGCTCTCTGCTCTGTCATATTCATTTTAGGCATCAGTAGTAGTAGTAGTAGTAGTAGTAGTAGTAGTAGTAGTAGTAGTAGTAGTAGTAGTAGTAGTAGTAGTAGTAGTAGTAGTAGTAGTAATGGTAGTAGTAGTAATGGTAGTAGTAATAGTAGGAATCAAAACGCTCTCTGCTCTGCCATATTCATTATAAGCATCAAAACGCTCTCTCTGTCATATTCATTATAAGCATCAAAACGTTCTCTGCACTGCCATATTCATTATAGGCATTTAGACGTTCTCTTCTCTGCCATATTTATTATAGACATCAAAACAATCTCTGCTCTGTCGTATTCATTATAAGCATTAAAACGCTCTCTGCATATTCATTATAGGAATCAAAACGCTCTCTACTCTGTCATATTCATTATAGGAATCAAAACGCTCTCTACTCTGTCATATTCATTTTAGGCATCAAAACGCTCTCTGCTCTGTCATATTCATTTTAGGCATCAAAACGCTCTCTACTCTGTCATATTCATTTTAGGCATCAAAACGCTCTCTGCTCTGCCATATTCATTATAAGCATGAAAACGCTCTCTCTGTCATATGCATTATAGACAACAAAACGCCAGATAGGTCACGTACCGGAGCGTCAGGTAAACTTACAGAAGTCCACCGGTTGAACCCAAGCCCGAGATATCTCGTGAAACGATCAAATCTAAGCTAAACAGCGCCATACCTGGTTTGAACACCTCACGCAGTCTAAGGCTTGGGTATTATTCTTAGAGCTAGAGTTTTATAAGTTGTAAGTAATAGATAGAAACCGAGGCTTCCAGAAATAGCAGGCAAAGTCACCGAAGTAGACAAACGTTTGTACTTCGAGTCTAAGTGAATTAAATCATTATATCATTAAAAAAGTAGAAATATTGAGATCATTTTTTAATTATTGCAGTGTAGGCTGAGTAGGCTGACCAAAAATTACTCCCTAAGTATCAATATGAACTTAATCTATTAATGATATATTAGAGATACATCACTGTTACACTTGTTACATTAAAATCTGTTCACTCTGATCATTTCGGTGACTTGACCTGTTCTTAAGGGACTCTCAATAGAAACACGTTTTGAATATGGAAATCGTCGCTGTTTGCGTGGTGTAGGGTTAGAACCATCAAATTGTTTTGCTTCTGCGCCGAGGTCTCTTTATTGAGTACGATCACCGAAATGACAAGCGTGAACATCTTTTCGTGAAATATGGGTAACATTGATATATCTCTATGAAATCATTACTATAGATTAAACATAATTACTCTTAGGGATGTTTATTATTTGTTCACTTCTCTTCATACACAAAAACAGTGTGAACTGCCAGGTGGCACCTAGCGTATAAATTGCGTAAAGGATTTATTGTAAACGGGCCCCAAGACTAACGTCTGATACTTTTACGTGCTGCCAGTGTGGGGATGCCATGTCTCCTGTCATAGCCAGGCACATCATACTGACACCCACCCAACCAGTAGAGGGCGAAATTGAACACATAAATGTTCGACCTAGAGTGGGATTCGATCACGGGACCTCACTATTGGTAGACCAACGATCTACCATTTGCACGAGTTCGCCTCCCAATTTGAACCCACATAGTAATTCCATGATATACCTCACTTTGACCCTCTGGTGACTTTGCCTGTTGTTTTGGGAAACTTCCCCGTGCATCGAATCACCTTGTCTCATAAAGAGAACAACCCCTTTTAGCACCAGACTATTGTCCTCTTGTTGTCAGAGCCATTTGCATTTAATGTACACATTTACACTCAGGATGAATAAAGATTTCTGTGTTCTATCACTGCTAGTCTGTCTGAAACTGTAGGAGATGGTGGTCTACCCCTAAATCATTAATTCGTACTTTTAAAGCATAAAATCGTCTTTTAAATTTTTTTTTTATAAAGCGTCTGTATTTATTAGAAAATACAGTACATTGAACATATTATTTGTTTTTCTCTAGATACTCGTGCAAGATTGTATCTTTTATCTTTATAATGATAACAAACAGTGGTGGATTTCTGTATATCATCGTCCTTTCAACGAACCGGTATAAAATCAGGTTTGACAAAATTATGTCGTCATATCAAAATCAGTCTTATATAAATATCACTTGCTATTGTTGCTGGATCCTTTAATAGTTATTCGGATCAACTTTCAATTTGGCTATGGGCATAATTATTAGGGTTCATAGACCTAGAGCTCATTTGATTGATTTGGGTTGACTTAACGTCGAACTTCAGCATTATACAAGCTATAATGTGGGCGGGCCCCATACTGACGCCTGACAATTTTATGTGTTGTCAAACACAAAACAGGGCGGGGAGACCTGGACTCCTGTCCCAGCCAGTCATAAGATCTAGGGCTATGGTAGCTTAGACCTTGTAAGAATTATGCGAATAATAATGTGGAATTTGTTGTATGGTCCGAAAACTGACAGATATCATTGACTATTAAATTTCTAGACATGGTCTTCGAGTGTGTCAGTTGTTAGTAGGTGTTTTTTTTGTTGTCCTTGTCTTTATTATTATCGTTGATGTTGTAGTTGTAGTTGTTGTTGTTGTGGTGGTTGTTGACGTTGTTGATGATGTCGTTGCTCCTGTTGTTTTTCGTAGGGTTTTTCTTATAAATTAAAAAGCTGTGATGAAACATATTAAAGTATTAATGATACACATCACTACAGTTTAGTCTCCACTAAATCCAGAAGGTAACATGGATGCCTCTTATGTTTACGATTTAACTTTTAATGTTATACGAGTATATGTACGATTCCTGTTATGATTTATCATCATCTTCAGGCTTTCTATTGTACAATAAAACGTGAGCCACTTGTTTCTTGTCCCAATCTTTTCCTTAACAAATTGAGACGTCAGAGCAGGGCGTTTGTGACCCGGACCCTTTCACCGGCAGATTAGAGAAAATCAATCCTCTCAAATCGCACAAGCCAATCCAATGAAAACAAAAAGCACGGAGGGGAGGAAAGCGATAAGGGTAGGCGGCAGGGAAATTAGGCCTAGTGTAATTTAGATGTTTTCTTGATTCCTACAACAAACAAGCCTAAGCTGTAACAGAAGGGGGGATTTTTTTTTTTTTGCAATTACAGAAATTCATCTCTATGCAAAGATTAGAAAAAAGAAATAACTTATCGATTTTGGTGGGTTTTCTAACAGACGTGAAATATTCAATTCGTGTGTTTAAGAGTGCGAAAGTGGCTATTTTTTCAGGGCAAAATGTAAACTGTGTTTTCTCGTGGGAGGCATGCATAGAGGAGAGGTTTTCTATTGATTTTGGGGCAGGCTGGTGTCGATAAAAAGGCTCCTGTTCCAGGAGGTTGGGAAAAGCGCTTACGATGATGGAAGTAAAACATGAGGGAACAGACAGGCGAGAGCCAATGCAATTTGTGGCGCAGAGAGAGAGAGAGAGAGAGAGAGAGAGAGAGAGATAGAGGGACAGAGATAGGGGGGGGGGGCAAAATGACAAACATACAAACACACAGATGCATAAACATGCAGTCATCCAACAGTTTAATGGTATAAACCACTCATCTAAGGTTTCTTGTTAAATTTGTATCGCAGTATGATGTTCTCACAAACCAAGTTAGATTCATTACGAGGTGCCGTGCCAGTAAAAAAAAGAAGAAAATAATAGGATCCTACATGTAGTGTGATGCATGTGCCGATGGATATATATTCCACGCGAGAATTCGAAATGAAGCATTTGGAATGGCCAATTTGTGCATACAGTAGTTTTTTACGTCAAAGGAAATTCCTCCATGAGAAGAAGATAAAAAAACGCACATAAATATTCGTTTTCCTGCGGAATTTCTGCATTTCTACGAATCTGAGAAGCCGAGCTGTCCGTGAAAGTGTCACCCGAGAGAGAATGAACGATGCTATGGTGCGGGAGGAGAAGCCTTTAAGCCTGGGATGTGTGGAGGTTCGTGCAGGGAGAGAGACAGAGGCAGCGTCAGGGAGTCAGGGCGTCAGGGCGCACAATATACAGGTCGTGTTGGGGATTTGTAGATCTAGGGTCGGATTGGTGAGTAGGGGTGGTGGTGGTGGGGTATTTGGCTACCTCCTGGTTTTATATAGAGGGAAGAGGGATGAAGAGTGAAAGCGAAAGGGCGGGGAAGAAAGAAAAGAGAGAGAGAGAGAGAGAGAGAGAGAGAGGGAGAGAGAGAAAGAGAGGAAGAGAGTGAGAGATAGAGAAAGAGGAAGAGAGAGAGAGAGAGAGAGAGAGAGAGAGAGAGAGAGAGAGAGAGACAGAGAGAAGGGGGTGGGGGGGAATTTTAGAGCCCGTTGTATACAAAGCTAAATTGGACCAAATCTTTAGTTGTGATGGCTGTTGAGTTTTTAGTTTGCTCACTGGAAAAGAAATTGAACGAAGATGGTGATAAAATGGTACTAAAAATCGAAACTATGCGATAAATAAAGAAGAAGACCTTGATTTGTAAGTTAATGGTATATCAACTGCCCTTTTATGTAACTTTATCATTTATGCGCAAACAAAGATGCATTACCAGTTTAATAAAGCAACATAATTCAAAACGGCTAAAGATGATAATTATTCTCATACAGTTTGGTATTCTGCTTGTTCATGGACATGACACGAGAAATCGATAATAAGCATTAATTTGGAATTTGGACATTAATTTTGTGCATACTTTTCCGTTTAAGCAAACCCTACCATGAAAAAAATGCATTTCTGTGAATCGCGTGAGCCGGACTGTCCGTGAAAATATAATTCAAGACAGAATGAACGATGTTATGGTGGTGGAGAAAAAGCCTTTAAGCCCGTGATGTGTCGAACTCGAAGCCCGTGGCGTCGGCATGCGGGAGGGGGATGGATGTTGAGGGCCATAAGATACAGGTCATGGTATGGATTTGTAGATCTATGGTCGACTTGGTGAGTAGTGCCTGGTGGGTGGAGGTGTGGCTGTCACCTGGTTTTATATCAAAGAAACAGAGAAAGGACTGAGAGAATGAGATAGGGAGGGAGACGGACAGACAGATAGACAGATACAGCTACAGAGACAGGAACTGGCAGAGATAGACAGACACATAAACAGACAGACAGAAAGAGAGGCAGACAGAGACAGAGACTTAGAAGGAGGAGAAGGAGGATGAGGAAGAATAGGAAAAGGATAAATAAAAGGGAGAAGTCAAAAGGAATCATAGAACCAGCTCTATACAAAGCTAAAAAGATGAGACCAAGCACTTGCACCAAGACGTTTAAAAATGTTTTTCAAAAAAATAATTGTCCTCTTGTTGAATTTATTTGAAGGGAAAGGGGAAAGGAAAAGAAAGACAAAATAGAGAGAGATGTGGACAAAGTGTGTGTGTGTGTGTGTGAGAGAGAGAGAGAGAGAGAGAGAGAGGTCGATAAGGAGGGATAGAACAAAAAGATAGGGGAAAACGACAGATATCAAAGTTGCAACGACAGTGTGATCATGAGAAGAGGTTTAACCGAGAAAATTTGTACAGATGTGTGAACTGTTGAGTTTCTAGTTTCCTTACTATGGACATAGTACACAACGTCTCCTGTCTGTCTGTCTGTCTGTCTGTACATCTAAGTATACATTTATCTGCAATTTGATACAATGTACTCAAATCATTGACCAGCCCATCAAACCAAATACGTGCACGTACGGATATCCAAATACGTGCACGTACGGATATCCAAATACGTGCAGATATACGAGATGGATCCGATCAATCTGAAGAGAGGTCGAGGAAAGCCTGAACGGAGAAAGAAAAACACCACCAAGAGCCAGTTTATATATGTAGTTGTTCAGCAAAAAACAAAAAATGATACGTTTGACCCACTTAGGCAAATGGATATTGGATTTGGGTTTGAGTTCGATTTTTTGCAACCCAAATACTTGCCGAATCATTATTATCATTATTATTATTTACAATGTTTTGAATTATCTTTTTTTGTCTCTTTTATTTCTTTCTTTTTTTCATTGTCACCCTTTTCACCACTATCATGACTGTTCTCTCACAATTCATGTTTATTCATTAGTTTACCCTACAATAAATAGGCAGACCCACTTCGGCGTATTTTATGGTAACAAGGCACGCGAAACGGACGTGTGCGAGTAACGGGGAGCCAGAAGACATCTATTTTCTCAGCATATATTCATCTAGATCTAGATAATGATGATGATATCACTAAAAGGGCGTGAAAAATGGAGTCTGTATTTCTCCAAAGAGCTACATTTACTCCAATGTGACATGTGTTGGATGTTCAGAGATATTTAGATTGATGTATGGGTCGATAAAACATGATATTATTTTATATACATAGTTTTCTTTTTCTTTTTCTCCTCCTCCTCCTCCTCCTCCTCCTCCTCCTCCTCCTCCTCCTCCTCCTCCTCCTCCTCCTCCTCCTCCTCCTCCTCCTCCTCCTCCTCCTCCTCCTCCTCCTCCTCCTCCTCCTCCTCCTCCTCCTCCTCCTCCTCCTCCTCCTCCTCCTCCTCCTCCTCCTCCTCCTCCTCCTCCTCCTCCTCCTCCTCCTCCTCCTCCTCCTCCTCCTCCTCCTCCTCCTCCTCCTCCTCCTCCTCCTCCTCCTCCTCCTCCTCCTCCTCCTCCTCCTCCTCCTCCTCCTCCTCCTCCTCCTCCTCCTCCTCCTCCTCCTCCTCCTCCTCCTCCTCCTCCTCCTCCTCCTCCTCCTCCTCCTCCTCCTCCTCCTCCTCCTCCTCCTCCTCCTCCTCCTCCTCCTCCTCCTCCTCCTCCTCCTCCTCCTCCTCCTCCTCCTCCTCCTCCTCCTCCTCCTCCTCCTCCTCCTCCTCCTCCTCCTCCTCCTCCTCCTCCTCCTCCTCCTCCTCCTCCTCCTCCTCCTCCTCCTCCTCCTCCTCCTCCTCCTCCTCCTCCTCCTCCTCCTCCTCCTCCTCCTCCTCCTCCTCCTCCTCCTCCTCCTCCTCCTCCTCCTCCTCCTCCTCCTCCTCCTCCTCCTCCTCCTCCTCCTCCTCCTCCTCCTCCTCCTCCTCCTCCTCCTCCTCCTCCTCCTCCTCCTCCTCCTCCTCCTCCTCCTCCTCCTCCTCCTCCTCCTCCTCCTCCTCCTCCTCCTCCTCCTCCTCCTCCTCCTCCTCCTCCTCCTCCTCCTCCTCCTCCTCCTCCTCCTCCTCCTCCTCCTCCTCCTCCTCCTCCTCCTCCTCCTCCTCCTCCTCCTCCTCCTCCTCCTCCTCCTCCTCCTCCTCCTCCTCCTCCTCCTCCTCCTCCTCCTCCTCCTCCTCCTCCTCCTCCTCCTCCTCCTCCTCCTCCTCCTCCTCCTCCTCCTCCTCCTCCTCCTCCTCCTCCTCCTCCTCCTCCTCCTCCTCCTCCTCCTCTTCTTCTTTTTCTTCTTCTTCTTCTTTTTCTTCTTCTTCTTTCTTCTTCTTCTTCTTCTGCTTCTTTCGTCTTCTCTGCGCTGTAGGGTAACCGTGGGGGGCAACACTGCAACATTTGGACAAGGCTATTTATTCAAGATACATAGTACTATTTACTGTTATAGGTAGATAGATTAATCGGCAACAGATGGGTATAGTGAAGAGCTGAAGGAGTGAATGGTTATGAGAAAAGTACACTCCGAAAAGGATGATTTTTAATAGGATTGTGTGAGTGTGTGTGTGTGTGGGGAGGGGGGGGCGAGTATAGCTGGTTGCTTATTCAACAATATAAGCTATAATGTAGGGGTGGAGGGAGGGGCACTTTCAATAGAGAGAATATACATAATAAGATTCATGGGCAGATAAGGAATAGGCTTGATAGAGAGGAAAGCAAAGCGATGTTAACAAGGTTTATATTCAAATACCTATTCTCATGCTGAACTAAAAAGAATATGAGACTACCAATGTCGCAGATAGAACTCTACTAGTAAGGATTCCCACAATATTTCTCTCTCTCTCTCTTTCTCTTTATCTCCCTTTCTCTCTCTCCCTCTCTCTCTCTCTCTCTCTCTCTCTCTCTATA
>RQTK01001694.1:25426-41008 GCA_003991915.1 Elysia chlorotica
GAAGAAGAAGAAGAAGAAGAAGAAGAAGAAGAAGAAGAAGAAGAAGAAGAAGAAGAAGAAGAAGAAGAAGAAGAAGAAGAAGAAGAAGACGAAGAAGACGAAGAAGAAGAAGAAGAAGAAGATGGAGGAGGAGGATGAGGAGGAGGAGAGGAGGAGGAGGAAAAGAAGAAAGAGAGGAAGAGAGGGGGGAAGAGAGAGAGACAGAGAGACAATCATAGACAGACAGACAGACATATAGAGAGACAGTTCCAACTTAAAACAAATAAGGAATGGAATGCAAAGTTAGGGAAAGAGTTTGATACAAATTGAGAGAGGTTTAATGGAGATGAAAAGTATGACGAACACTAGATAAGTGAGATGGATAAGAGTGAAGAGTGAAAGGATTCAAATAGCAAGCAACAGGTGTAGGATCAACAAAAACAACCCACACTTACACACAGAAAGTCAGCCAAGAGTATTAGTCAGGTGAGCCGTAACATAAACGAATGTATTGAAATAAACTGTAGTTACAGTGAAGAATATTCATAATAAAGAGATGAAAATGTAAGTTGGTGAAAAAAGACATGTTAAGTCTTTAAGTCTTTATGAAGTTATAATTAGGACCATCAGACTGAGAAAAAAGAATCTCATAAATACATATTACATCAATGCAAAAACGATAATTTTATGCAACTTTCAAAATTGAGTGGCCTGTAAAAATTAACAATTCAAAATAATTATTGACATTTTGAAACTAATATGCGAAGAACACAACATGTTTGGATCAAATGCAACACAAAAACCATAGTGGTGACATGTTAAATAGCTTAGGCTTCTCAAAAATATTTTTGATCAGTTAAAAAATATCTTAACAGATATAGAGGAAGTAACATTATATTATGGAAGACATTTTGTCTTGACTCACTCAGCAAATAAAAACGAATTGCCAAAAAATGCATACTGATACAGCAAAACTTGGTGATAATGACACTTCTCATTTGTCTCTCATGCATTGGCGTTATTCATGCATTGTCGTTATTTCCAAAATTAGACTCAAAGAGGGTATGATTAAAGATGAACCCTATACAACGCGCATTAAACTTAACTAACAAGTTTTGTGAGACGGTGATATAAGGAGATAAGAGTGAACAGCATTGTGGCATAGACCTAGGGAGACGACCTAGCTCCCAATTACTAAGGTACAATACTAGGGAAAGGGATAGGCTTGGCTGTTCCACTGCCTAGCTTGCATATTCTGTTTGACGAGATAATAGTTAAAGTATGTAGCAGGCAAGGCTTAAGTTGACGTGTGAGGTTTTGTATCAAAGATTGTAGGGAAAGGTAGGTAAAAGAGTGACTGGACTTGTGGGGGTATGTATCAAAGATTGTAGGGAGGAGAGTGACTGGATGTAGTACAGTTGTGCAGGCCTTATGTGTTGGAATGAGGATAATAGTGCTAATTTCATATCTCATTCTTTTCATAATAAACTATTAGGCCAAAAGAGCGAGAAATACAGAGATTTCTCGATCTCTCACAATATCAACAGTTTAAGTTCCTTGAGATGTCGATAAATTAGAGTTATACTATACACTCTCCAGGTATAATTACTGATTTTCGTAACCGCATAATCTGTAATGTGATTTTACATAAACTGGCAAGATGATGCAAGCAGTCATGTGGCAAAATATATATTGGCAAGCAAATCTAGAAGATCATGGTTGTATGAGATCTTTCAATTTGTTTGAACTTACTTACTTACTTACTGCCCTTTTTGCCGTTGGCAATTAGGGCAGCAACAAACTCCTTCCATCGCCCACGGTCTTGAGCCAGCATCCTCAAGGTGCCCCATGACTGTCCCAGTATGTATCAAAGATTGTAGGGAAAGGTAGGGAGAAGAGTGACTAGGCTTGTGGGGGTATGTATCAAAGATTGTAGGGAAAGGTAGGGAGGAGAGTGAGTGGATGTAGGAGATTACTGTACACTTGTGCAGGCCTCATTTGTTGGAATAAGGATAATAGTGTTTAAAGCACCTCCTCATTATTTTTAAAATGTTCATTGTTGTGTTCAGAACTGGTACTTTTTCGAACTTCTCAATATAAGCAGTGTTGACTAATTTAAGGTCTCATTCTTTTCATAATAAATTATTAGGCCACAAGAGAAATTTAGAAATACAGAAATATCTAGATCTCTCACAATATCAACAGTTTATGTTCCTTGAGATGTCGATAAATTATACTATACACTCTCCAGGTATAATTACTGATTTTCGTAACTGCATAATCTGTAATGTGATTTTACATAAACTGGCAAGATGATGCAAGCAGTCATGTGGCAAAATATATATTGGCAAGTGAATCTAGAAGATCATGGTTGTATGAGATCTTTCAATTTGTTTGAAGTTAACACATAAGTTGCAACAAGAACTATAATACCTATTGATGTAATCTCATGGCAGTTTTGGAAGGCAATGGTAATAGTTTACATAAGGCTTCATCTGAAATAACGTTAACAGATAATATAATCACACCAGAAAGAAGGAGGCTCATGATCTTAATGCAGACCAAGTTTGACTACAATTCTGGAGAAAAGCATCCATTATGTATTGGACATCGACTCTGATTGTTAGAACTATGCTGAGTCACCAACACAGGCTACCTTTCTTACTGTCTGCATTATGAGTACAACACAGCATAAGTGCTGACCTCTAGAATATGTATACCTATACTACAAAGCAAAAAACTGCTGGTCTACTGGTTGGGTTGGCATCGTACAATGTAACAGACAGAGACATTAGTCCAGACAGCCTCTCGTGTGTCTCTGTGTCTGCACGTAAAATTGTCAGGCGTTAGTCTTGGAACCCGTCACCATATAGAAAACATATGAGATGTTAAAACTAGGAGTGAGAGCTTCTCTCTTACAAAGCAAATGGTTGCAATTTTTAATATCATCAAGATACTTATCAATATAAAAGATTAACTTCAATATCGATAAATAAAAATATGTGAACAGTTAAAGCTGTTTTATATTTACTTGTAAGAATCAGTCATTGTTTAACAAAGAGTGCAGATCTATGAATATTAATGAACACATTAAATTAAATGACAAATATCTCAAATGCTATAAGATACTATTGACATTATGCATTAAAAATTAGTTTAACAAGATCTATAGGGACATTTTGTGAACAATTTTGTGTTGAACCTAAACCAGACATCCTGTGTCAATACTTGATGAGCCATCGTGTAGGCTGTTCACACTCGTTGTCCTTCTCATTGCACAGCCTGTTGAAGGTCATGTCTGGGTTGAAGCCGAGTATCTCCCTCTCGTCTTGGATGCGGAAGGAAAACGTTGATTCTCTTGTTCCCACAAAAAATCTGAAACAGATCAAAACATTTGAATGAAATTTTTATTCACAGCTCTTTCCAATTTAGATGAGGTTGAAGAGGGTGTTTTCAATGGTTTTAAAGATTATATTCCTGGCAATTTTTCCTAATAGCTCACTTAAAAAAACAGCAAATGCTTACACTTTGAGAGTATGAGTTTAAAATACTTTTTAAGATATGTTTCGATTCATAAAGAATGAAGGTGTGTCCAAATGTTGATAATACATGTACATGTACTTTTAAAAATACAAATTTGTGATTAGCATTTTTGTTCTTCTCAAAATAGTCTTTTAATGAAATCAGCCCATATGAATGAATTGAATTCTAGCGTAAAAATTTGAAACAGAAGTTTCTTCCTAAAGTCAACTGGCCCTATCAAGACTTGTATGTTGAACGCTCATTTCCAATTTTCCACCTCACTCACATTCTGTCACCAATCAATCAGCATGTGATTACAAATTATTTCACTTTATACCAAAGTCAAAATAGATATTTCTGTAACAAACCTTTCCCCATCTTGCCACACACTTGTTGTACCAAAGTCAAAATAGATATTTCTGTAACACTTGTAACATTAATATACACTTGATGCTAGCACATCTTCCATTCTTAAATAATATCTCAAAGCACATTTTATAAATTCTAAAAAATTTCCAAAAATAATGCGCACACAAGGAATGTGCCTAGAATCATGCTATCAGAGTTGACAATCTAAGTTCTAAAAAACAGGGACACTTTTACTACAGAACTAACAGTCCACAGAAACTTTCCTCGAAGGTTCCAAAGATGCTCCCCCCATAAAAGTTTTGAAAAATCAAGATTCCATTTTTAAACAAGCAATTTTAGTAACAATATTGCTATTTTTTTCCCTCAAAATTAGATGATTTGTTTTTAAATTCTATACACGTTTCTCTACCCACGGGTACTATTCACTTTCAATTTAGTCATCAACACTATATGGATGGAACTGTATGTAGGAAGGGATTTTTCTAAAAGACAGAGACAGGCAAAGAGACAAAGAGATAGACAGAGAGAGAAAGGTAGAGAAAGAGAAAAATCTGAAACAGATCAAAACATTTGAATGAAATTTTTATTCACAGCTCATTCTAATTTAGACGAGGTTGAAGAAGGTGTTTTCAATGGTTTTAAAGATTATATTCCTGGCAATTTTTCCTAATAGCTAACTTAAAAAAACAGAATCTAGCTGAGCTAGCATTGGTTATGGTGAAAACATTGAGTTGGAGTGAGAGAGAGAGAGAGAGAGAGAGAGAGAGAGAGAGAGAGAGAGAGAGAGAGAGAGAGAGAGAGAAAATAATGGTATGTAAACTGTGCTTGAAACGACAAGCGACACACATCAATCCACTCAAAACTAAACAAAACAAAATGACATAGAGCAGTTATTTTCTGGCAAAGGTGGCAATCAGCAAAAACATGCGGCTTCAATGCTCAAAGCGGGACAAAATGGTATTTTTTATATCGCAGACGGGACAAGGTATCTGAAACGGGACTGTCCCACCAAACGCAGGACGATTGTCAGCTCTGTGTTATGTGAAAAGGTTCTTAGCGCAGTGAGGCTAAAGTTTATCTAGTTTTTATTTAACGAAAAGCAGATTGATATTCATACAAACCGTGCATGAGCGCAGATCCATTGATCAATAATTGCCACGCCCCCGTCCTTAAAATCTTCCCTCATCTGTTTGGTTGGCTCAAACTTAAAAACTTCATATCCTTCCCCAATGTAGCCTTTTAGCAAATTGTATTCTGCAAACAGAAAATATATAGAGACATGAAATTTTCTTAAACAAATCTGTAAATGTATGAAAGTGTGGGAGCATAAAAATGTTTTAAAAACCTGCACAAGTGAATTTTGACAAGTCTCTACAAAGAAAGCGCTGCAGTCCTTCGCAACTTTTTCTTAGGTACCTCTGCATATAATATGTGACAAGCAACCATAAACGTCTTTAGTAAGGCATTAAAGCAGTTGCAAAACACTTCAGTATTAAATCATGGTATTCATTATTTTTTCTTTCAAAAACTGAAATTACCTAATGATAAAAAAGTGAGTCTTAGGGCATAGATATATGAATGCTTTCCTCTTGCATAGTGAAAGAAGTACCTCTAACTTAGAATGGCATCTTTCTCCATATTAGCTTTGCTATCAAATCCAAAATGTGAAAAAAAAATTGTTTGATTGGGGTCTGTTTCATTCTTCTCAAAAGAAAATATGGTCTAAGCTGTGGTAGAGGCTATCATTTCATTTCTTCAAAAAAAAAGAACAAAAATATTTCAATTCTTATACAATTCAAAACAGACAACAACACATAGATCACATCCGCATCCTTACCTTCCTTGGGTGCATCTGTTGCTACGTATATTCTCTGTAGATTGTGCTCCTGTGCCAGATCCCTCAGTTGTTTCGCAGCGTGTTTTAGAGACGGGATATCTGCCTTCCTCACTTGCACAAAGTCGGCTCGGCGCAGATGTACAGCAAGATACGGCCCACCCCGGGCATCGCCATGGTTACGCTGAAACAAAAGGAAACGTATCAGAAGTTACAAAATGATGCCAATGTTTGATATTCAAATCCATGTTTATTCTTCAAATATATTTCAGTCATTTAATAGAGAAATCATAATCAGCATTTATAAAATTAGAAAAGTTACAACTTGTAAGCCATGCAGACACACAAAAAATTAAATTCCATTTCAACCAGAACTGATCGTTTTATAGAAAATAAGAAGAGATAAGTTCCCTTGTATGTTAAATGAATTTGTTGAACCAGAACATTTTCTGCCATGCACTTTGACAAGTTTTATTCTATAAGTCAAATGTATTCATTAAGATGCTACTCTTACTATCCCTTTCCATCCCTAACACAATGTTTCACAAACTTCTTTTTATAAGGTTTGCTCATTTAAGAGGTAGACCCTAGGGGCAGAAAGGAACTGTTTTATGGTTGAAATCTAAGGTTAAAAAAAAATACATTTTTTTTTAAGGTTACCTACTCCTACCCATTTTTTTTAAGGTTACCTACTCCTACATTAAGAATCTAATGCAAGAACCTTTAAAATGGTAATTAATACCATTATTTAAAAATAAACACCAAAGCCAGAAAAACAAACACAAAATATTATCACAATTGACGTACCTTCATATTCTTCCAACTCTCCTCCATAACAGTTTTATCTTCCTCATCTGTTGAGTCGAGAAACTCTGACCTGAATTTATCGGCTATGCTGCGAAGCTGTTTAGAAAACCTCATGCTGCGTCGCACCTGTTGAGAAAAAACACTATGAATCTACATGAAAATAAAGAAAAATTAGTAAAGATTTGTCTTCTGACAATGACATTCAAACCTTAGTACCTGTAAGCTCTGCACACCAGACAGATCCTTTATTTCTCTACTAATTGTATGCCTGGTACACATGGCAGAGCGTTGGTCTCCTGATAAAGAGGCCTGCAGTTCAAAACCAACAACCGGTCAAAAATATATTTGTCCGATTTTGTCCACTACTTGTTGGGTTGGTGTCTGATAATGTGACCATCTGAGACATGACCCCAGGTATCCCCGCCTCGTCTCGTGTGCGATAGCATATAAAATTGTCAGATGTCAAGTCTTGAGGTCCGTCCACAATAAAGCTTATATAGTGCTGACAATGGACGTTCAGCAATGAACTTAACTCATCTCGACACACTAAGGTAGAATACTGGGAATAACAAGGTAACCCATTCTTGCTAATTATCTACAGTCATGATAAAGAATTTGACAGTCAGAGAGAGCAAAAACATGGCTCCAATAAAGCCTTGGTTAACATCACAGTGGAAACCCTCTTGTAGACTAGACTCTTGTAGACTCTTAACACTTCAAGAGCCCAGGCTTCAAAGGATCAACTGCTAGGTGATTTATAATCTTTTAGTATAAGACAATCTTACTTGTAGTTGGATTACATTTTTCTGATATAGCAGCCATGTAAAAATATAAGTTGTTTAACACTTTTGCCCTTAAGTGAAAGACACAGCATTGTGAATGCTACGAAAGTTATTAAAATGAATTTTGTTTTTAATTTACATTTCTAAAAAAAAACAAAAAAAAAAAAACAACCTTAATCTTTAAAACTTCCTCTCTCAAACCATTCTCTCCATAGATCAAATTCAGTTTTCTTTGCACTACTGTGAAAACATAAGAACCAATAACTAAAAAAAAGTTCTAACCTGCCAGAAAACAGCATCTCCGTATCTATCATGCAAAACAGTTTCAGCACGGTCCAGCATGACTGATCTAGGAAAAAAAAAAAAAATAGAAGAAAGGAAAGGGGGGGGGGGAGAGAGAAAGATAAACAGATTGAACATTTGAAGATATTTGTGCATAATTAGCAAGGATTGTAGTTATAACTCAATAAAAATTTAATGAAAAAAAAAAGGTTTATTTGCATTTCATAAGAGCTGCGGTTGAGTCAATAAAATCAATTTTTCTGCAATCTTAGCAGAAAAAATAAGTCTGTAAACCCATTATTTCGTAAGTCCATTCTTAAATTTCAGTTTTTGTTGTTGTAAATACCTAATAACTTTTATGTAATATCTTAAAGTTTATTTTTTGTGGTTCCTTTTTTTTTTTTAAAGATTTTTTTTTTATATTGCTTATAATTTTATATACTCAAAACAAATTCCTTCAACTCCATGCTATTTCCAGGTAGCCACACAAATGAATTGGGATGTTTGCAATGCTTCTCAGCCCTGTTAGACTGAGACATATGTTTGGTACATTGGAAGATTTAAAACTCTGCATGCTATTTTCTCTAAACGATGTAAAATTCATGTGGACTAGCCAAGAGAATGTCACTTTTACCTGGCAGTTGTGTTCTTCAGAAGGAAAGGTTTGAGAAAACCGGCATGGCCCATGACAGAAATACATTCCACCTTAGTAGTTTCAATCTCATCATGATATCCAAAGAACCATCCATACCAGCGCTGATTGTCAGGATTCTGGAACAAACATACCGATCATTATTGTTACATTGATAGTGATAACCAGTTCATGGGTGATTAGTTGATTAGTTTCCTACTATCAAGCCTCAGCAGCTCGGCTATATTGTGGACAGGCCCCAAGACAGATGTCTGACAATTTAATGTGCTGTCGCACAGAGATATTGTGTGGATAAAAGGACTCATTTCTCAGCTGGTCACATAAATACAACAATTATGGAAGAAATCCAACAAATAAATTTGCACAATATTATTTTGTATCAAACCATGTAGCCCACCTACTGATTGCATGTAACCAGAAGGTGTTGACAATATTAGCTTTTAGAGATGGCAATCAATAAATTTGCAAGAAAAAAGCCTGAAATAAACCTTAAAATATATTAAGATATTGCAGAACGATGAACAATGGTAAATTAAATTCATAACAAAGTTTGTGAAATCACTCTTGGCACTATTGCATCAAAGCCATAGAGGAAAAAGAGACAAACTTACAATAATGAATAAACATACGAAGTGAAGTACTTGAAGTAGGTTTATAAACATCTGAGAGTTAATTATTACTAGTTCATAAGAATATGCTTCTGGTATTCGAAAATTGCCCTTTGTTTGTGAAGATTTTTTAAATCATCATAACTGAATGAATCTGATATACCTGACCTACAACTATTTTAAGTTTTCAAATTTTATGCATTTTTAACACCATATAGGCCTGAATTTTTTTTAAGTAAAAAATGAAATTTACCTTATGATAGGGATTTGTGATGCATGGGCGTTTGTCCATTTTGTCCTCCCATTTGTCCCATCCTTCTTCATAGTGTTGTAGATAGTATACTTCATCAATGATGTTTTTCTTGCTGACTGTATTGTAAAGAAAGGAAGAATAAAAATTATATAAAGTTAGTACACTTACATAAAAAACATGATTTATACATTTATTTTTCATATGTGTAGCAACAAGAGAAAATCAAGCAAAAGCTTATAATAAAAAAAATTTGACCTACAGCCCTCTAAAAATAAAGAGTTCTACTCAAAAAAGACATTTTCCTATTTTTCCTTTGGTTGAAAATGGATATTAAATCACTAGTTAAAAAGTTTTAAATTTGTTTTAACTTCTTAAAAATGTTTATGACACAATATATTACTGAAAAGTGAAAATTCTGACTTGCGTATGCTTCACCTGGTCGCCTCACATTTAAAGTCTACATTTTTATGCCCATTTTGAAATGAATGTGTGATTAAGTAAATTTTCATTATAACTTGAAGCCTACCTTCTTATCTTTATCATACTTTTCAAAAACGTAAAGTTTAATTCTCCGTTATTATTTTTCATTAAAAATTTGAGATTACTGTAAAGCACTTCATCTTTATAATTTTAAGTCATTATTCTCATAAATAACACACACCTTCCAAAAACTCTTGGAACTCCATCACAGGAACAAATTCCTTTAGACTGTCCAAATCAAAGAACAAAGACCAGGGGATTCGATCTTGAGACCCAACATCTCGAGAGCGCCAGTGATAAAGTCTTGACCACGGCGGCAATACCAGAGTCCAAGGGCCGTCTTCATTCAAGCTCCGCACCAGGACAGCAATGCGCATGTACACGTCACGTCTGAGGTTGAAGCCCTCTCCAGGATTAACATCATACAGAAGATATCTAGACATTAAGAAGTAAACAGAGATTTGAATTTAAAAAATAAATAACTGTCCTGCATTATAACAACAATAGTAATACAGATGATTAACACAGCATTATATAATAAAAAATATTAGCCCAAGGCGCTTATACACACTAAACACTCATTCAAATAGAACATGAAACTATAGCTACTGTATATATAGATCTAGCTGGAGTAAAAAATATAGATGTAGGCCTACATGCTACTGATATCGATCATCAAAAGATAAAAGACCATCTTCATACAAATTTTAGCACTTTGGCAATGGCGTACTTTTTAAAATGTTGGTCACTGTAAGCTTTTTAAATTTGAGGTGAGGAAACTGATGCGTGCCCATTCCGTTCCCATAGATCAAACATTGACAAACCCATTTCTGAAAGGGCCTTGCAATCATTTCCTTTCCAAAACAGGCTAGATTTATATCTAAATTATAACACCAAACAATCAAAAGATATAAACTGTTTATGAAACTGCATTTGATTCTCTCACCTTGGCTCTTTGTATTTCAAGTCTTCTGAGGCATATTTAGTGTCGTGCTCACTCTCAGAATGTTGCAAAGACAATCTGTTTTGTGTACTCAATAAGAGGGTAACAAGAATGACTTTAGCAATATGTCCTCCTTTCATGGTTGATACTTGTAGATTGCAATGACGTCTATATTCTAGATCTAGAATATTATTAGATTTTCGTATTAGATCTAGATCTAGATCTAGTACCCTTGCAACATTTACTTTAGGGAAAAACCTAAAACGCTTGTAATTCCATGTAGGCCTCTACTAGGCTATTTATATATCTTTAACTATGTGAACCAATTAGATCTAAACCAGACTTTTCTTTTTTAGATATTTCAGGAAAGAGGCACAATCACCGGTGTGTGTCAGGGTTTCTTTCGTGTTTCACTGCCCGACTGACACTGATATTAGGCTGATGTGTTTCTCTGTTTAGCTCAGATCTACTGAGTTTAGTGTTAGACTTAGAAACTAGTGTTAGTGTTGCTTTTTAGATCCACATTAGTTGATAGCAGTAAAAAAAAGTCGAAGACTGACTGTTTTCATCATGTATTTAAAAGAGCTCCTCTCTGCACCTAAAGGTATTCGATTTTTTGAAGTTACAGTAGCCTACAGTATTATTTTTTTTCAAGGAGATATAATTATGATAAAAAAGGCTTTTCATCGGGAGGTTCAGGGTTTTATCACTGGCTGGATCGGTGTAACCAGCAGAGACAGAAGTCATGTTGCTCCTGCTCCATCTGCGTATGTGTGTTAGAATGCAAAAAGATATAATTATTCCTCTTCGCCCCATTGCCCAAACCTATATGGGAACTTGAACCCCCACAGAAAAGAAAAAAACAAAAAACAAAACAAACAAACACACACACAAACACAGATATTTTCAAAGTCACCTGTGAGTCTGGGTCTTTCAATTGTTGTGGAAGACCATTTCCCTGTTTCAGAATGTTGGAATGATGTTTTTTTTCATATCAGAACACTTTATAATTATGTTGTTGTTTTCAGAAGAGTTTTTCTTTAGAAAAGGATGTTGTTTACCGTATAACTTGCACAGCGAAATTTTAGGGGGGTGGGGGTGTTGCAATGGGTGGCTAGAGTAGATGTGCTTTGGTGGCGTGTTATTATTTTTAATTAGAACATTAGTTTGTAAAGAATTTAAATTTCATAAACCAAAGTCCATTATTAACTTTAGAACCTATCCCAGAAAGTTACTTAACAAAATTGCAATACAATTCAATACAGACATTATTTTTAGTGCCTTAGAAAAAGATCTTGTGAATTATAATAGACTTGACTATAATTAAAGAATATCGTTTGCAGAATTATACAATCGAATATATTCATTTCCTCACCCTTTTTAGGTGCGTAACTTTTGGGTAGCGGATTGACTAGATGTATGTACATTATCTTGTTTGTTTGCATAACGATTGTATTTCAAGCCTAAGAATTTGATTGTGAGTTTTGCTTACTGAACACAGCCCTTCTCGAAACCTCCGGCTAGTTCTAGAATAGTAATCACCTCGTCACCTCTTGTTTACCTTTGTTCTGATTGGTTGTTAATTGCTAAAGAGATGTACCGAGAATATTCTCTTATGATTTACGTAATTCTTGTTCTGGATGATTCGACGAAATTTTGTATAAATAAGAGTCTCAATTAGATTTAGAGGGAGTCAACATTGTTTTCAAGAGTCAACATTGTTTCCAGAGTCTAGTAATTGTACTATTGAGCCGTCCTACAAACATTGTAGAGTATAGCCCTTTTGTTGGATTAAACAGTTTGAAATTGTTACTTGCGGACTTCGGATTTATTTTCTACGGACGAGTCGTGTGATTGGCTGTGAATATTTTTAATACCCCTAGACAAACAGAGCCTAACAGATTACCACCATCACCAGCAAATCTGTTACACACTTTCAAATATACGAACGTCAGATCCCACTCAATCTTAAACAATTTGTTTTATTTGAACTTACGCCGCAGCCCTAGTAATGCCTAGACACACACTCCCTGACAACGCTGATCAATCCTGTCAGATCAAAAAATTAGTTACTAGGAGGTGGTAACACCTATGCCTGGCAGCTGAACAAACAATCATGAACAGAGTCACACAATACTGCCATAGTGCTGCTTTGGTGTCGAGATAGTAACCAGCGATTGTCACAGCCATTGAGTCAGGATAAATTGTCATGTATAGTATAAATAATTTTATACTTTATATTTTCATAAGTGGAAACAAGTATAGAAATTCTCTGTCCACTCCAATGATATGAAGATTTTAATTTCTAAAGACCAAATTTTACCAAAATTGTGCACCACAGAGTAACAAGCAAACATGAAGGAAAACAATATCATTTTGTCAATAGCAGGGTTGTTGTTTTTTATTTGAATGTTTGGTTAGAAGCAAGGGATGTCCCCTGTAAGATCTCCATTTTCTCCACTATAATATAGTATTGACTGAAATTAATATCAGGTGATTATGTTGAATAATTTGAGCATAATAAGGTCATCCTATTCTATTGTGTGTGTGTGTTTGTGTGTGTGTGTGGGTGGGTGGGGGGGGGGTGGTAAGAGATGGTATTGGACAAGACAAAATAGGAACAAGTATAGAAAACTAAGGAATACAAGCTTTTTAGGTAGCTACTACAAATTGGAAACAAAATATTTAACATAATGGGCATTGGCAATACAGTATATATATATTTTTTGTTTTATTACAAAAAGGTTAAAAGCGAAAAATCAAAATACAGCAGGATTGATATAATATCCTACCTCCTCTCTCTCTCTCTCTCTCCTCTCTCTCTCTCTCTCTCTCTCTCTCTCTCTCTCTCTCTCTCTCTCTCTCTCTCAACTATAACTCAGTACAGTGTAATAGTGAGCCAATTGCAATTAAAAGCTCACAGACACACAAATAGAACAGGCCTGAGTTCAACACATGCATTGTGGCCAGCGCCTGTTTCACATCAGTTTGTGAGTGTGTTTGTCTTTGTGTCTCATGAAGCTGCATTTGACACTTCTATGTGAATCAGTCAAAGCATGGCTTCATATGCATCTTCCCCTAGTTCAATACACAGGGTCTAAACACCATCAGATTACCCAAGACCTCTACGAGGGGCATCTTGCTCCTTCCTCAGCCCTCACCTTTCTTAGAGATCCAGACTATCATCAGTGATATAACCGTCATAATGTGACGCTGAGAATCCTCCAAACTACTCATTGATTACCTTTGTTAATATAGTAATCAGGAATGTTAGACAATTTTGCAGATATAATAGTCACTGACTGATGAGTTAGGAGACAAAGCAATGTACCCCATGTTTTGAATTTGCTCTTTCCATTACATTTTTTATGTACAATAAAAACTAAATTTGTGATTTTGTTATTACACTATAGAAACAACAAATATCCCATAACAATACTTGTCATGACAAATTTATCTGCAAGTCCAAAGCAAGCTTTACTTTATTAATCAAAATAAAAAGCAACAAGCTCTTTGCATCTACACAGACATAAAGAATAAAATCAGTCTACATTTTTCTTAAATGTGTATTTCTTCATCAATCTGCGGGCATAAAACTCATAAAGTTACTTGATGGTAATATTTCCGAGAATGTAGAAAGCTGCTGCAGAGAAAGAATAAGCTTTGCAGACTTAGTGTATAGAGTGTTTACTAGGCGATGACATTCCTTAGGGCTTTTGATTTGATTGTCACCATCTTTTTTAGGGCATTTGTCAGTCTGATCTATTTTTATATCTGCCTTGGATACATCCGAGGAATTTGTCTGCTTGAGTGTCTGAACATTTGTCTGTGAAGTCTTGAAGCAGTCCACGAGAGCGCCTTGACAAATAGATGCTATATTATCCGGGGCAACCAACTCCTCAGAGTTGTAAAGGAGACCCTCTAGTAACTGTAAGGCTCTCTGGGGAAATATGAGTCAACCGTATATATTTGGTTCTTTTTTCTTTTTCTTAAGTTTAAGTAAGATTTTCTCTTGATGACAATTTAATAACAAACTTTTACATCAGTCTAATATGTTCAATAATGTTACGAGTAGACAGAATCATGTAAAGTAAATCAAATAAATGTTTCCCAATACCTCAGACTTTTCTTATTGTCTCTTGGCCTTTTCAGGAGATTTTACTGTATCACAGCAATTTTGTTTAGTCATTTTCAATTCAAAGAACTTTGATTCAATAATTGGCTCATTTCTTTTTTTTTTTTTTCTTTCTTCAGGAAATCTTCAAAGCTTTACTTTAACTTACAGATTCAGCAACAGAGAAAAATTTCTGCTTTGTCATTTCCTGTTTTGTTTAATATTTCAAAACAAAGAATTCTTGCTATTCCATGCATTTTACCGGCAGCTACACAAAATAGTAAAAGTAAATTTCTCACCACGATAACTCCATGATCGGCCTGAAGAAGCCTCTGAGCCAGGAACTTGACCAGCACGAGGCCGCACAGATTGGCTGCACTCTCTGTGAAGGCTGCGACATCTGCCGGGGCTAACAGCTCTCCGCCTGGACCCGTGGATCCGGCTGCTAGGGATCGGGTCAGCAGCTCTAGTTCCTTGCTCCAGTCTTCTTGGAGCTCAGGGTCACAGTTACTTTTTGAGTCTATTTGAGGCCTTGGAATAATTTTTAAAGACAGCATTAAGTATGGAATTTCATCAAATACGTAATAGAGTTTTTGCTTAGAGTTTGCTAGAAGTCAACCAATAGCATTTGCCCAGGAAACAATATCATTCAAAAATTTTATATCAATGCTCCAAAGTGTACAAATATCATTAAATTGTATGACTGTGCAATTGGCCTAATCTAAAATTAATCTATTATCAGATGTGACAAAATCAATTAACAAGGTATATAACTTATCCACCACTGCACTAAATTTACAAAGAATAATGAAAAATAAAATGATAGTAGTAGTAGCAGTAGCAGTAGTTGTAGTAGTAGTAGCAGCAGCAGCAGCAGTAGTAGTAGTAGTGGTAGTAGTAGTGGTGGTGGTGGTGGTGGTAGTAGTAGTAGCAGTAGCAGCAGCAGCAGCAGCAGTA